>VRLP01002411.1:0-89376 GCA_009660295.1 Lophius piscatorius | reverse complement strand
CTATCGCCCCCCTAAAAAAGAAGAGTGTGAAACAGAGGAGAGCAGCTCCATGGTTTAACAACCTGACTCCAAACCTCAAACAAACAACTCATAAACTAGAAAGAAAATGGCAACACACTAAACTTGTTGAGTCCCGATTAGCCTGGCAAGATAGCATTAAAAAATATAAGAGAGCCATCCGCAGCGCCAGAGCGTCCTATTTCTCTGCACTGATAGAGGAAAATAGAAACAACCCCAGGTTTTTGTTCAGCACTGTAGCTAGGCTGACTGACAGTCAGAGTTCTATTGAGCCCCGTATTCCTAAAACCCTTAGTAGCGATGACTTCATGAGTTTCTTTAATGACAAAATTATAAGTATTAGGGACAAGATCCATAACCTCCGGCCTTCAATTGGCTCAAGTTTACACCCCAGGACTATATACTTGGAAACAACAGATAGACCTGGAGCAGATCTAGACCGCTTTATTCCGATTGATCTGAAATGATTAACTTCCCTTATTTCCTTATCCAAAACAACAACCTGTCTCCTAGACCTAATCCCAACTAGTTTACTTAAAGAAAGTTTACCCTTAGTCAGCAACTGTCTATTAGAAATCATCAATCTGTCTTTAAATTCAGGCTACGTACCAAAGTCCTTTAAAATAGCCATAAGCAAACCGCTGCTTAAAAAGCTGACTCTTGATCCAGAGGCTTTAGCAAATTATAGGCCGATATCTAACCTTCCTTTCCTCTCCAAAATCATAGAGAAAGTAGTGGCCGAACAATTGTGTGATTTTTTGTGTAAGAATCGTTTATTTGAGGATTTCCAATCAGGTTTTAGAGTTCACCATAGTACAGAAGCAGCACTCAGTATGTATCCTTTAACAATGAATCCTCCATGCATAGTAAAGTTACCCACGGAGATCCCCAGGGATCTGTGCTTGGGCCAATATTATTCACACTATATTTGCTCCCTTTAGGCAACATTATCAGGAAACACTCCATAAACTTTCACTGTTATGCTGATGACACACAATTGTACTTATCAATGAAACCAGGTGAATCTAATCACTTATCCAACTCAGAGGCGTGTCTCAAAGACATTAAGACTTGGATGACCGGCAAGTTTTTATTATCAAATTCAGAGAAAACCGAAGTTATTGTGCTGGGACCCAAGCACCTTAGAAACAATTTATCTGATGATATATCTACTCTGGATGGTATGACCTTGGCCTTCAGCACCCCTGTGAGGAACTTGGGAGTTATCTTTTATCAGGATATGACCTTTGATTCCCACATAAAACAGATTTCTAGGACTGCCTTTTTTCATTTGCGCAATATTTCTAAAATACGGCACATTCTGTCGCAAATCATGCAGAAAAGTTAGTTCATGCATTTGTTACTTCCAGGCTGGATTACTGTAATGCCCTACTAGCAGGCAGTCCCAATAAGTCTGTGAAGCCCCTCCAGCTGATCCAGAACGCTGCTGCACGTGTGCTGACCAGAACCAGGTTAAGAGAACATTTCTCTCCTGTATTAGCTTCCCTTCATTGGCTCCCGGTAAAATCTAGAATTGAATTCAAAATCCTTCTGCTCACTTACAAAGCCCTTAACGGTCAGGCACCAACATATCTGAAGGAGCTCATAGTTCCATATTGTCCAATCAGAACTCTGCGCTCCCAGCATGCAGGGTTACTTGTAGTCCCTAGAGTCTCCAGAAGTAGAATGGGAGCCAGAGCTTTCAGCTATCAGGCTCCTCTCCTGTGGAACCATCTTCAAATCTTGGTTCGGGGGGCAGAGACCCTCTCTACATTTAAAAGAAAGTGTGCCTTTGCAAATTTATATTTGGTAGTTAATGTATAATGACTATAAGAATTGTGTTCCTTTTTATCTTCTCATGGTTGTCTCAATTTAGCAGCAGCAACAACAAAGAGACAAAACTAAAAACAAGACTATGAATTGAAGTACCATAAAAAATGTAGGTGGCATGAGTGGAATACAAAATATGTCACACAAACAGTATTAAGTGCATCCCATATTAGCATTGATTAGGACCGCAATCCTCATCCATATGGACTCGCACAACATACTAGTGTAATTTTTTGAAATGGCAGGTGACAGCTTAATGACAACTGATGAAACATCTGCGTCAACAAAGCAATTTTATTTTTCCCTGCCATAAAAAAATATCTAATACTCTTTGCATAATACTGCTCTATAAAGTCTATAAAAATAAACTTCACAGCATGTGAATACGGGTGAGGGGAAAGTTTTGCATAATGTTCAATAAGAAGCAGGTGTATAGTTTTATTTAAAGGAAAACACATGGGAACAAACAAGACTTGCATTTTTCAGGGGGAACATTTTGACTCATCAGGATGAATACAGAAATTATCCATAAATTTCCAAAAAAAAACAAAAGTATGATAAAATGGAGGGAGGCTGATATTTTTTAAGTTGCTTCATTTTCAGTGTTTTGTGATTTTAGATCACAGCTTAGTCTGGAGATACGGATATTCATAATCTTGAATAAACCATAACTACCTGTGTCTTGGACAGCTTGTCTCACTAGTTGTATTAAAAGCTGTCTTAAATTGCTTGGATTGATTTGTTCAGACAACAGCCCCAATATGATCCCTGATGCTGAAGACTTGAGATAGACATGGATGATGATACTATAAGTTTCTCTGCAATTTTGTTTAAATGTGCTGCTAGCATGTTTGGGCCAGGATGCTCTTGTAAAATATATATTAAATCTTAATAAGACTTTTTACTTTAACTTAATTTAACTTATATTAAATAAAGGTTAAAAAATTCAAAAATAATAATCCTCATATTTCTTCATGCCCAAAAGGTGCAGATGTGCAAGAACCAGGTGTTCTTCTTTTTGATTTTCCTTTTATGTATTTCTTGTTTGCTTCCGATAAGACCATCATGGGTTTTGGTTTCACTGCTCTAAAATATAGAATTTCTCAGAATACCGGGGACATGTTTCCTTCAGTTACTTTTACCACACATGAAACACTCCATCTCACTTCCTCTTGAATGGTTGCTAATCGGATTTTTTCACTTTATGTCGATAAGGTCCCCATCACTGTGTGTATTTTCTGTCTGTTGACTCCTCAGCCATTCCTCTCTTACTCTCTTAACTTCCTGACCATAATAATCATGAAGTCTGACAAACTCCTCTAATGGATCAAAACCCACCAAAGGCCATTCACCATACAAAGGTGCTGGTCCATTAAGTGGTGTGACATGAGCGTTTCTCTTGAGCCACAGCTTAGGAGACTTTTTACGTACTACTTTAGTGGGTGGTTGTAAAACAGTGCTGTCTCTCATGCTCCGTGCCTCTCTGACTTCTGCTGCTGGCCCTGGCACATTGGAAAAGTTGATTGTAGACATGTGGGGATCATTGAAAGAGGAACTGTAATGGGATTCACCTGAGCCATGTTGCTGCTTAGCATCTGCAGATGGAGACCAGAAATGAAAATAAACATATTATTTAAATGGCACCTTGGTGGATGGTGAGAGTTGAAAACTGATATTCCTCTCATACCCGGACACAATCAAGAGCCTGTCTAACTTTCAATGAATATAAACAAGAAGGCACAAGAGAGAAGAGAGGCCCCACAGATGGTTTGATCTTCCCATTTAACTATCTCCTAAAATCTCCTAAAATTTTGAATAATTATTTTAGATCAGTGAAAAAAGACAAATTATAATGTATGCAAAGAGATAAAGGTTAAAAATGAAAAAACAAATATGAGCACAGATTTATTATATTCCAATGACAACAAATATCCAGCAAACTACAAAAAAGGATTTAAACATAAAAAGATACAAGCATTAACTTCAGCTTAAAGAATGAGCACTAATGAGCACTATGAGGTCACACCACTTGGTAACACACCTTCATACTGCCTTCTCAGGTCCCTCACCAGCAGGGAGAGGTAACAGTGGCTCGCTGGAAGCAAAGCCTTAACCCAGCTCTCCTGAGCCTGATGATCAACCGCTGCAAACCTGTAGGTCTTCAGTCCGGACCCTTCAAACACCAGGGAAAAGGCATATAGTCCCTCAGACTCCGAGCGCCGGACTGCGCACCCCTCCAGCACGATGACACCCAGCAGCTGTCGGTCGGCTGGGCGCTCCTGATAGAATAGCAGGTTTGCCTTCAGGACAAACCACCGCCGCTGGTAGGTGCCATTTCGTTGTTTCTATGAGGAAAGAAGTTTGTATTTCATGTGCTGGTGTAAGAAAATCAGTGTTTGAGATTTACTTTTGCTACGTTGTCCTTGTTTTTATGGTTATCCTGCAAACCTTTTTGTGGAGATATCCCTCTTTATCTGCAGGAGAGGTGCATGAGAGGTAATGGGTCAATATATTTTCCTGAAGCTTCATCCCAGCACCTGGAGAAGAGAATGTGCTTAGTATGTGAAATTTTTAAATCTGAATGCACGTGATCGTCTTCTTCTTTAAACTGTTCCCTTTAGGTGTTGCCACAGCATATCAACTGGTCCCATTTTGCCCTGTCCTCTGCATCTTTTTTTCTGTCACACCAACCAACTGCAAGCCCTCTCTGACCAAATCCTGAAAACACTTCTTTGGTCTTTTCCTATTTCTCCTGCCTGGCAAATCCATCTGCAGCATCCTTCTACCAATAGATCCGCCATCCCTCATTTTCACAAACCATCTCCGCCTGGATTCTCTTACTTTGATTTCTAATCTGGGCTGTCCCTCGGATGTTTTAATTTCTAATCCTGTCAGCCCTCGTCATTCCCATAAATAATTTTAACATTTTCAACTCTGCCAGCTTCAGCTCTGCCTCCTATCTTTTGGCCAGAGCCAACGGCTCTTAACCATACAGCAGAGCTGCTCTCACTACCATCTTGTAAACCTTCTTCCCTTTTCTTGTGACTTTTCTGTCACAGATAACTGCTGATACTCTTCTCCACCCACTCCATCCCCCCTGTACTCGCTACTTCTTTTCCACATTCACGATTACTCTGAACAGTTGACACCATGTAGTTAAATTCCTGAACCTTCTTCAACTCAACTCCTTGCATCCTCACCATTCCACTTGCCTCCGTTTCATTCACACAAATGTATTCTGTCTTGCTGTGACTGACCATCATTCCTCTTCTCTCCAGCGCATACCTACATGTCCAGGTTCTCTTCCACCTGCTCCCTGCTGTCACTACAGATTACAATATCATCCGTGAACATTTTAGTCCATGGAAATTCCTGTCTGACCTCATGTGTCAGCCTGTCAATCACCATAGCAAACAAGAAGGGGCACACAGCCGATCCTTGATGCAGCCCCACTTCAACTTCAAACCTTCTCTCTCATACATATCCTGCAGACATCCTCATGCAATACCCTAAGCCCTCCCTCAGCACTCTATCATATGCTTTAACTAAATCTACAAAGACACAATGCAACTCCTTCTGGGCTTCTCTGTACATCTCCATCAGCATTCTAAAAGCAAACATTGCCTCTGCAGTGCTCTTTCTTGACATGACACCATATTGCTGCTTAGAACTCTTTTCTTAACCTAGCTTCCACAACTATTTCCAAGATCTTCATTGTGTGGCTCTTCAGCTTTATACCCCTGTAGTTGCTACAGTTCTGCACATCTCCCTTGTTCTTAAAAATTGGGACCAGTACACTTTTCCCCCATTCCTCTGGCATTCTCTGACTCTCCGAGATATAGTTAAATACGCCACTGCCCTCTTTTTTCTTTTACAAACGTTTCCTACTTATACTCAACTGGACCACCTCATTCCACGGCCAAGTGTCCTTATCTTCTTTAATCTGTCTAGATGACAGTCAAAGCTCCTTCATAGCTTATCACATTTGCCCATTATCCAGACTCTTTAAGATTACATCTTCTGTATAGGATGAATTCCATCTGTGGCTTCTACCTCTGCTCTCATATCTCCCTCTTTGTAAAAAAGTATTCACCACTGCCAATTCCACTCTTTTTGCTAAATCTACCACCATCTGTCCTTCAACGTTCCATATCATTAACACCATACTTGCCCATCACCTCCTCATTTCCTCTGTTCCCTTCACTGGGAGGGAACAAAGGAGATGAGGTCCGCTCCAACCACTACTCTCTCTTCCCCTGGGGATACTCTCCCTCACTTCATCCAAGCCACTCCAGAAATTCTCTTTCTCTTCCAACTCACAACAAACTTGTGAGGCATAAGCACTGACAAAGTTCATCTTCACACCTTCAATTTATATGAAACTTATATCAAACTCATCACTATGTCTGTAACTCTTCACATCCAGAACACCCTTCAGATAACCTTAACCCTTTCCGAATCACCCTTACCCCATTTCTCCTGATCAAACAGTTTATACCCTCCTCCAATGGTCTAAGCCTTGTTGCATTTCAACCTTTTCTCTTGGACACACAATATATATATTTTTCTTCTCTCCATCATATCAGCTAAATGTAAAGTTGTTTAGACCTGTTTTAAAAGTAAAATATTTCTTAACCTCCATTGATTATATTTTAATTTGTAATTCTTTCTTTTCTCATTGTGTTCTTGTAATGTTGTTACTTACAATGTAACAATGGAGTGTTTTACCTAAGCCTTGCTAAATTTACTTAAGTAGAAGATATGAATACTTGTAGACTAGTACTAGACCATATTCCAGAAATAATGTATCCAGCAAAACGTTGAAATAATTCAAATGAACCCTCCCTCAGCACCCACTCGTATCCTTTCACTAAATCTACAAGGACACAGTGCAACTCCTTCTGGCCTTCTCTGTGCGTCTCTATCAAAAAAACCATGAGATAGATCGATAGATAGAAAGATACTTACTTCTTCACTTTAGCCTTCCATGCAGTTGAAGATATTTTCTGTTGTTTGCCTGTGTCAAGTTAACTGTTCCTCATCAATTCAGTCCAGCCCAGACCAGACAATGTTTGAATATATGGTTTCAACCTAACCAACACTCCTTTGGGTATGAGGCGACACTTGTTGAAATATAAATAACCCGACCCACTTCCTTGTAACAAAACCCTGACACAATATATTCTCTCTCCTTGCCTCTCAAATTGAACCTGAGCTCCTAGATTAGCTGAACCAAGCAAGAACTGCTACCTTGGATTGAGGAGCTCTATGTTGAAGTGGAGGTAGACATTTTTGCATTTGCATCAGATCTTTCATTTCTGTATTTTACTGTCAGAGGAGTTTCATTTTAATGGTGTGCAGATGTCCCTTGGTGGGTGTATCAAATCCTCTTCACTGCTTCTAAAGGAAATGTCATGCCCAAATCAGTCGCTCTTTATAAGACTACCTTGAGTAATGAATAAAATCAAAAACATGTATATCTATGACCTCTTGAACGTGTGCCTCTATATTTCTTTGCATCTATTTTTTGCTGAAGAAAACTCTTGATCATCATCGCGCACACTGACTTCAGTTGTCCCCATGGCAAGGCGTATACAATGGTGATAACGCCCACCAGGAAGTTAAGTGAAGGGGCTGCATCATTTTTCCTTTTGCCCTTTGTAAACACTTCCATTTTCTTGTACAACACTTCCATTTTCTTGTACAACACTTCCATTTTCCACAACATGTGTTGTGAAATTGATGAGGATGTTTTTTTTATTTGCTGCATGCATTAGTGATGTGCAGGTCTTGAACGAATCGTTCAAAACTTGAGAGGCATTTTACTGACTCGTGAGTCATGATTCCTCATCTCTATTAACTCGTTCACTGACTCGTCCCTGCTACCACAAAGAAGAGACCAGACAACATGTCATTGTTGTGCGACTACTATTCTAACTGCATTTGTATAAATATATCAAGTTAATCGCTTTATTAGCCCTGCGGGGAAAGCAACAGCTCCAGTTTCTTGTTTCAACTCAATCCCTCCTTTCCCTCGTCGCTATGAGCTGGGAACGAACAAATCACTCAGGTGCTCACAGAAGCCCGGCCCCACTCCCCACTGTACATAATTATTTTATTCTAATTTGCACTGTTAAAACTTAATTCATTGTAATTTTGCACGGTTGCATCTATATTTATATATATTTTCCATGATTAGGTAATTTTGTTATGTGTCAATTAGAGAAAGAAATATAAATGTTTGCCCTTCGAGAATTGTTGATCTTTCTCTCTTTCACAATGAATGGATAATTTTCCAGGTTCCAATCAGTGTTTTTAGCTGTATGAATCAGTGGGAACTGGGAGTGGGTGGACCTTGTGTGCACATATAGATTTTCCACACACCATCAATTTGACTATAAACGCATTTGAACCACCAATTTGAAAATATGTGCATGCTGTTAATTAAGAAAAAATCTTCATCAAGTTAAAAAAAAAACACAAGCAGCCAATAAAGAAAACATCTTCATCAACCTCAAAACACACGCACAACACAACACATTAAGAAAAACGATTTGCAAAAAGCCACATGACAACGGAAGAGTTTACAAAGGACACGCAAGTGATGCATTCCCAGTAAACAAGATATATTATACTTGCTGAAAAAAATTCTTAAATAACTATTTTAATAGCTTTTTAGTTCTAATTCTACAACCATGCTAGAATTAGAACTAAATGTGATAGAAATATGGTTCAAGAAAGAAAAACTAAAACTAATACATTTTTATAACTCGTGTAAAAAACTGGACAAAGGAAAACTAGGACAAGTAAGATTATCTGTTGGGGATACTTAAATGCACCCAGCATGGTTTTTGGGAGAGCATGATGAGCATCAGGGGTGAATAGGATGAAGGGCACAGAATCAATAAAAGACTTAATATTAGCATCACAGTGTTTAGGAAAATGAATTGGAAGATTCACAAGGACAGCACAATTCGTAGTGATCACTATTCATTAACATGGGAATTGAAAGGAACAAAGATCAAGATGTGATAGAGAGAAAATGAAAATATGCATAAACAAAAAGTTTATAGTAACAGAACTGAACAAGGCACAAATAAAGGCAAAGAAACCTATACTAGGAAAAGACCATGGGAAGGTGGAATCTTACCAATTTCGTTGAAGGAATCAGTGATTGTCCCAATATGCAAACCGGGCAAAGATCCAACATGAGCAGGAAGTTGGAGGCCGATTGCTCCTACCTCATATATTGGAAATTTACGGAAAAGATGATAAAAGGAGGATTAACAGGTTATACAGAGACCAAAGATTTAAAATTGCCAAACTGGCTTCAGAAAAGGAAGGAGTATATCTGATCCAGCTATATGTCTAGAACATGGGATTAGGAGAGCTCAAAGTAACCGAGTGTGGCTGCAGGTGTACGATAAGATGTGGAAAGAAGGATTAATGATCAAAATATATCAGATGGGAAACAGGGGGGGAAATTTACTAGTATATGAAGAACCTTCTTACAGATAGACAAATATTAGTAAAAGTAGGTAGAGAATATAGCTCAAAGTTTTTAGAAGAAAATGGAACACATCAAGGGAGTATAGTGCGTCCAATATCCAATCCAAATTTTTTTCAATCATCAATGAAGTTTTAAGCAGTGTGGATAGTGCAATAGGTGTTTCATTATATGCAGGAAAAATTTGTAAAAAATTTTAAGAAAAAAATGAATATGATAAGATATTTGAGAGGTAGAGAGTGGGGAGCTAGTAGGCTAGCATTGAAAACTAAAGGGCTAATCAGGTCAGTTCTGGGCTATTTATGCATACTCTACCAATCTGCATCAAATACACTACTAAAAAAGCTAGATACTCTGCAATATCAAGTACTCAGATTGTGCTGCGGCACAATAAAATCTACCAAAGTTTTAGCAATACAAGTAGAAATTGAACAAAATGCCAATAGATCTCAGAGGGACTCAACTAGCACTTAAAAATGGGAAAACCTCAAAGGCCAAAAGTCACCCTATCCATGAATTTCTACTACCTTGTCAAGAGAAGCAGAAATATCAATATAAGAGCTACAGATGGACTACAGAAAATTCAGTCGGTGAAATAGGTACAGCAGAGTAAGTACCACTGTACCGTTCTCTTTTGTTCCACACTGTTTATTTGAGGAGGAAATTAAAAATTATAGATGAGAATCAAGTCAATAGATTTATAGAAAAAAACACTAAGATGAATTTCTAAAAATATACACTGATGCCTCAAGGACATAGAATAAAAAAAGACGGAGTTGCATTTATCATTCCAGATTCAACATAATTTCAGACAAAAGAATAAGTAATAACCTATCAGTTTATAAAGCGGAATTAGTTGCAATTGTTATTGCGCTTGTCTCGAAAGAAAATGTCAAACCCCAATAAAGCATTAATAACCGCAGATTCAGATAGTGCCTTGGCAAGCATTAAGAACAGCCAATCCGCTGTAACACAGTACATTTTGATTGAAATGGCCGGAACCATACATAGAATCAGCCTGTCAGGAGTCACAGTTACATTTGGACACTAGCTCACATGGCAGAGGGGAACAAAAGCGCAGACAAGTATGCAAATGTAGCAACAAAGAAATATAAATACATTTGAAAGTAAATTCACAAGGTCAGAAATTAAAAACAAAAAAATTAAAAAGAAATGGCAGGAGCGATGGAATTATGAAACTAAAGGTAGGTACTGTTATAATATCCCAAAAAAAAAAAATATTTAAAAAGGTGAAAGGATTGAAAACTGTAGAACCAAAAATGACGAGGACATTATCTCAAGGATTGGATTTTGTAGACAGCACAAATACTGGGCAGACATCCCACAGGCAGGTGTAAATGCTGTAATGCACAGGAAACAATGTAATACAATTTAAGGTATTGTCCACAAAGCCGTCATGAAAGACACAGACTTAAAAGCAAACTGGGAAAGTGTAAAGCAAATCTTGAAATAACAGGAGTGTTACAGCTTAATTCGGGACATATGGGGTATAGTGCGCAATTTAGATTCCTAAGAAATTCTGGGTTTTAAAGGAGAATGTAGTTGTAGAATCCATTCCGATCCAAACTCCAGATCAGAAGGTGGCGGTAATGTTCACCAAACGTGACTTAATAACCGCCATAAAATAAACGAAGAAGAGGAAGAGTGAACGCACGGAACTGACGGAACGAATCATTTTTCACCAGATTTTGCAACATTTCAGTTAGATGTCAGTTTATCACTCTTGTTTGTAAATTTCCATACCATAAGGATATTCAGGATACATTGTATGTGACCTCCTGCCAGAGTTTGGGTTAACTGGTTTATTCCTCTGCACGCCTTCCTACTGTTGGCTAGTATTTTAGCAACAAGGCTAACTTGAGTTCGGTGGTAGCCACGCATCTCAACGTTACTGTGTTAAAATATTAAAAGGGTAGTTACTGTTGGCATAGCTCACTGGTGTTGCCTTTGTCTTGATGAATAATAACAACAGTTTCTCCCCTTGTCCAGCAATATGCCAAAGAGGAAAGTAACGTTTGAGGACGGGAATGGAGATTTTGACGTGGATGAAGATCTACCTAACAATAAGGTAGCGCTACCGCGCTATTGCGAACAATAACAACATTGCACACAAATCATCACCAGATTATCTAATCTCTAATAACGATAATATTACCCTGATGACTTATGTTGCACTAACTTCACTTGATTATTATAGAAGGGAAATAATCAGATCAACTCTTTTCAACGGTATTGGCATTACCCAATACAAATACTTAAACAACGAAATGCAGTTTAGCAAATATTATTTTATTATAAAGAGCTAGTCCTAAATTGTTCTAGTTGAATTTGATGTTTAGGTGAAAGGTATTCTTTTTTTTCTTCCCATGGTGGCTTTTGGTGCACTTCTGCACGGAAGACTCGGTTAGTACCTTCCAACCGAGTCTTTGAAGCCGTGGGCATTTGGACTGCCATTGAATTAAATCCAACAGGACAAGGAAATTCACTGGACAATTGATGCCTTTAACTTTTATACTTTTAACGCTAAATTTCCTGCCTAATACTTGACTTCTGTTTATTGTTGAATTAGACTTCTAATGTTATGAGTGGACCAGGCTCCAGGTTTAAGGGTAAACATTCCCTTGATAGTGATGAAGAGGATGATGGGGAGGAAATAAACAGCAGCAAGTATGACATTCTAGCCAGTGACGATGTTGAAGGTATGTATATTTTATTATCCCTGAAGCAAACAAGAGCTGGAATTTGATATCATATGTCTGTGTTTTTTGTATTTTAAAGAGTTCACAACAGATTTGGCGGAATCATACTGAGAAAGTACCTTTTTTTTTACATAGTGCAAAGTATGAGTAAAGCGGTAATAAATTTAAAAAAACTTGCCATAGGCAACCCTTGACTTTTCACAGCTGTGCACAATTGGAAGCCAAGAGATTGAAATTTATACTGCATTTTGAGGTACACAGAGGGGCGAATTCACAAAGATTGAATTGCGGCCTTTAATAGCACCACGAATTGCGCATCATTTGCAACCGTTATTTGCGCTGTCTCGGACCGATTCACAAACAATATGCACCAATGATATGCCAGCGGAAACACACCCACAACTTGTATCACTTGGGTGCAGTTTGCCACAGATTTGCATCTGATTGCAATTACCAGTGTGGCAATAAATGTTGCCATGTGCCTACATTACAGTAGGCAGGACAACGGCAGAGCGGGGGGGAAAATTTATTTCAGACGACGAGAGGTGTATATGACATGATCTGAAGCACATACAAAAAGAAAAAGTATAATTCAATGTCTCTCAAGCCATACAAACTGGTGGAGATCCACCCAAGAAACAGCATTTAAACTTTCTTGAGGATCCAGAGCCAACGTATTGGCTTGGAGGAGGGGTTTCACTCAGTCCAGTGTCTCTTACAGGATTGTGAAGGTATTATTATGTTCCTGTCAGACTATATGTTTCTGCTGAGGTCCCTTGAAAAAAGTTTTTGGGACTGTAGGAATAAACCTGGAGTTTCGTGACACAGTTTGTCACAGCAAAAACTCATATTCTCGAGCACGCCTGGAATTACAATGCCTTCGTCTGGCCACAATCACCGCTGCTATGATCAGTGAAAAGTCCGGCTGAGCGCTTTGAATACCTCAGTTTGGCAACGGGGATCAATTACATAGATGGAGGCCGGTGTTGCGCCACATGTATCCATGATACCTTATTATACACGTACAAATAGCAAAGGATCACAGAGACACAATCTGCATGGCAGCTTCAGTTATCGCTGCAATACAGGGTTAGACACTGCCCTCCAGAAATGCCACACAATCCTTTCAATAATTTGTCCAGGAGTGTACACTTGAAAGAATACATAGTAAAGAGAATGGAAATTTATTATCATTTGAATGGATTTCAGACTCTTCGAAAGACAAACCTTGTGGGCTAATTGCAACCTTAGATGAAGAATTAAAAAAGGCTATGGGCCAAGAGCAGTCATGCTATTGATCAACAGGATGACTGGATGATCCAAACAGGCTTTTCAACTGGCTCAGCGGCACTGCTTTGGCAATGAGGAGCAAACTTAGGAGGATTGTATTTGTAGGAGTAGAAAGCTGTATTTTTTAAATGTACTTCGGATCTCTAGTAACACTGAAGTGGCAGTACTACAGCATGTTCAGCTTGCTGTTGGTTGATGCTGCACAGCTAGTGCAACAAACACACTCATTACTGCCCTCCCTCAAAAGTTACTCCCCACTGTTTGTCTTTTCCTCGCAGTTTTTAGCGCCATGGCATCAAGCCCAGAATTCTGTGTGGATCCAGGACATGTTCCACTGTGTTCTGTTATTTTTGTTGCCATAATTTGTGACAACACTTTTGTGTGTTGTTCCTAGCCTAGCAAAACGATAGGGAGAAATCAAGACGTAGAACTTAGATGACCCTTGTTTGTACAGAGTCCTCCCGATTGGCTGCTTATGTGATAGCAATCATTATCACACTTTTTCCAAGAACCCTTCCTATTGATAAGATAAAAAATAGCGAAGCAAACAACAATGTGCAATGAGTCTAGAGTTTTCATCTAAATATGGAGTATTAATAATTCCATCACTTAAGACCATGCTAAATGTGTTCTTAGGCCAAGAGACAGCAACAATCGACTGTGATGAGGGGGTTCCTATTACACCTTTCAACCTGGATGAAGAGATGCAGGAAGGATACTTCGACTCGGAGGGAAACTATTTCATCAAAAAAGATGAAGAGATCAGAGACAACTGGCTTGATAACATTGATTGGGTAATTGCAGTTTAGGGATTTTTGTTGATTTTTGACATTTTTTCAGCAATGTGCAATAATAATCATGACTAATTGTAGGTGCGAATTAAAGAAAAAACATTCAAAAGAAAGAAGAAAGGTCTTGGAGCAAAACGAACACGCAGAGCTGGTGATGAGGATGAGGCTGAGGAGGAGAAACGGAGAGAAGAGCAGCAAGCAGACCGTGAGAATGAAGAAGAAGAGGTGGAAGAGGAGGAGGAGACGGAGTCCGCACAAGACCCACTGGCTTCCTACACACAGTACCAACTCACAGAAGCTGTGGTTGAACTGATGTTGCCTGGGGAAACGGTTACAGCAGCCCTCCGCCGGCTCGGAGGCATTGGAGGTCGGAAGAAAGGGAAGCTTAGGCAAGAGAGTGAACCCACAGAGGAGACCAAGAGGGATACAGAAAAGCTTGACAAGCTCACAGCACTAGCTGACAGATTAGTTGGATCTGGTATGTTTGAGATTTATCAGCAAACATATGAAAAACTGTCCTATTTGATGAAGAGCATGAGCAACAAGCCAGAAGCCGGGAAGCAGAAACCCAGGGATGATGAAGACGAAAAAGGCAAGGAATTTGACATGTTCGCCGATAAATTTGACGATGCACATGGTGACAGATCAGAGGAAAAAGAACAAAGAGGTTACTTGGCATTATTTTTGTACATTTCCATCAGTATTTCTTAATATCTTGCCGAGTTTAATCCAGTTTTGCCTTTTCTCAGTGATTGAGGAAGTGATGTGGGAGTACAAATGGGAAAATAACGATGATTCAGAAGTTTATGGTCCTTTCACCAGTCAGCAGATGCAGGTACTGTCACACACAGAAAGCAATTCTCAAGTTTGAAGATAAAACAAGGTACCTGTGAGCTTTTTCAAGAAGTTTTCAAGATTTCCTGGGTTTACATGGATTTTTTTCTCCTATCCGAATTAAAACTTTACGAATTACAATGTCAGTCGCCTGTTTACATAATCTGTGATCCTTTGCGACCCGGTGTTTACATGCACCGACTCATCTAATTGGAAAAAGCTTTCTGACATGCGCAGACGATCCACACTCCAGCTCATAAGGTTTCTTTCAGCGTTTTCTTTCCGATAAGGCATCTTTTCCAAATCTATATGGAATTAGGCCGTCCATGTAAACGCACCTATTGACTATAGATTCTGTCTGGTATTATAATAACAACTTAAATTTGGGATGTGGCTCAAATGAGACAGTAGTATCTGTTCCATTCTTTTGCCATTGCCTTTGTTTTTACCTCTTGATTTTTTAAGTCGGTGTTTAAAGTTTATCATAAAGTTTGAGCTAATGAATTGTTGAATCAAGGTAATGGTGTTAAAAAAATAAATAATATTACTGGACTAATAGAATTGATTATTTTATTTCCAATTACTATCTTAACCTTGTCTCAGCCCAGTTTGTTTCATACTTTAGCATGATGACTGATCATTACTGGCATAAATAACAATACTGATGATTTGCTTTTGTGGCAATATCATGATATGATAATAATCTCAATGATATGATAATAATCTCAAAAATACATTTTATAGAAATTACAGAAAAACAAACAAATTTAATAACTTGCACCCATAATGGAAGATTAAAGAATGTTTGTAATTTTATCGTGTTTTGGCCTGCGGGCTAATGCTCAAGCAAACCGTTTAGTAAATCCTATTATTTTTATTAGAATACTGGGCTTAAAGCTTGCTTGACCTTTAACCTCCATCTGGCAAGGTTGGTCTCAATCCCCTTATTGTCTTTTTTACAGGGATGGGTTGATGAAGGCTATTTCAACACTGGTGTTTACTGCAGAAGGAAGGACCAAGAAGGAGCTCAGTTCTATAACTCCAGAAGACTGGACTTTGAGCTCTACACATGATGGATATCACACAGCAAATTAAGCGGAATTTACATCATCAGCAGTCATGTTTGCTTTCAGTCTTTGCATCCAGGACTTTGCTGTTATACCTGTCATTTTAACAGGGGATGTTTTTAAATAACATGTGTTTGTGTTGTTCTCATCTGCTTTATTTTTCTTTTACGTTTCAGAGAACTAAATGACATTGTGGGTTCATTTTAAGGCTCATAGAGGACTGCTTCACATTCATTTGCAAAACAACATTTGATATGATAAAAATAGATTTAATATTTATCTTTCCTTTATTTATCACATTACACAGTACATACATACAGTACAACGCTGTGATAATTGAGCTCTTAATTTAACCCATCCATGAGGGAGCAGTGGGCGGTCCCTTTGAAGTGCCCAGGAAGCTGGGGTTTCAGGGTCTTGCTTAAGGACCCATGGAATGTTGCGTCAGGGGCCGGGTTCGAACCCTGGTCAACCTCCCTCAACCAGGAGGTTGACATCTTTTAATACACAGCTCTCCAGAGTGATTAGCACCATTTACAAAATCAGGAAAATGAGATTGAAAAAACATCTTCATACCAAAGATTATTAATTCAATTTTGTCACAAATATCTAACCTCTAACTCAAGTAACATAATTAATAGAAATATTAACTTTTATTGACATAAACTTTTTTTTTAACCTTTAAAACTTCTGTGCCACAATTTTTGGCACCCTCAGGAAATCCTGTGATATAAATGTAACTGAAGCATATTTCTAGTACTATTTTATATTTTTGGTTCACCTCTTTGGGTAGGAACTCAAGTGGTGAACAAAGACTTCCTATTTTACTGGGGTATAAAATGTAACAGAAGCCTAATTCTTTGACAGTCTTTCCAATGGGAAAAACCAGAGAACACATGAAAGATGTGCCAAGAAAACTAGACCTGCTCAAATCTTGAAATGGGAAGAATATATCTTAACAGTTAAAATATTTTCAACAGTTAAATTAAAATAAGACATTTAAAGGGATAATTGATGTTAAAAAAAAAAAAGTCCATCGATTACAGCTAAAGAATTGCACAAATCAGTCGAATCATATTCAGAAAATCTCACTATCCACCATCAGAGGATACTAAGACAAGCTGTAAGGAAGTGTAGCAAGAAAAAAGTGTCTGCTGTCAACCATGTGCAGGCAAAATTGCCCACAGTTTGCCAGACACCAGTGGGACTTTCAAAGGAACAAGTTCATATGAAACCAAAATAGAGCTTTTTGGCACAAATGTCAAGGATGGATAGGGTGTAGCAAGAAAGGATGCCATGCACAAAAGCATTTCATTAACACTTCATAATCTGAAAGATTTTGAGGTTGTGTAAAATGTTACATTTTTGTAAATTATTTGAATGAAAGATTATGGGCATAGAAAACCCAGCCACATAGGTAGGGGTCACAATCCAGTGTTTTTCTAGTACTAGTCCCAAGCTGGGATGAATGGGAGGGGTTGTGTCAGAAAAGCTTCCAATGTCAAAACAATATGTGGAACGAGATGGTCTGCTGTGGCAACCCCTATAGGCAAGAGCCAAAATAAGAAGATGATTATGGGCAATAGACACAAATTACATTTTTTTTAATAAGTTGCCATTAATTCTGGATGGCACAGTAATTTTATATATATTTAATAACACTTTTGCCAAAAATAAATTTGCTTTTGAGCAGATTCAATTATGAACATGTGTAACTACAGCTTCTAGAATTCAAAGTAAGCTGTACCATGTTAGTAATGAGATCTGTTTTGGACACCAATAGCTTCACATAGGTGTCACGTCCAAAGACTAAAACGTATTTTATAAACTGTTGATCCTATTCAAATCCTTATATCCTTTCAAATCTAAGAGAGAAAAGGATTAAACTATTTTATATAATTTGGTGTCAGAACTGACTGAGCAAGATGCTGAATTTTGGTTTAAAATCTAATCACTGAGTGGGCAAGTTTTTTCATGTGGTTCTATCTGTATCTCTCAATAAAAATAGGTTGGGTGAGGAGGGAATCCAGGATGATTAGACCAAGAAAGACGGTATCAGCTCCAGACTGCTCAGATATTGTGCAGACTAGCTATCTATGGTAGCTGTGCATCTGTTTGACCTCAGCCACAGGCTGGAGAGTAGGGGTACTGTGTGTCAATGTGTCTTATGTGGTGGCCTGCAACACAGGAGCTCCACAGGGAACCGTGCTGTCGCCTTTGTTATTCATATTATACACCTCGGACTTCAGACACAACACAACTCAAAGCCATCTCCAGAATTGTTCATCTCAACAATAAACTGGACTGGTCGGACATCACAGATGTCCTGTCCAAGGAACGCCAAGGTCATCTGCACATGCTGAGGAGTCTGCGGTCCTTTGGAGTGTGCAGGACTCTGCTTAAGACATTCTATGACACCGTGGTATCATCTGCAATCGTGTATGGCATACACTGTATGCTGTACTCTGCTGGGGTGGAGGAAGCATAGAGAGTGACAGGAAGAGACTCAACAGGCTGGTCAGGAGATCAAGCTCTGCCATGGACCAAATCTCTCACCCCCTACATGAGACTGTGGGGGCTTTGAGTAGCTCCTTCCTTCAGCCACGGACTGCTACACCCAAAGTGTAAGACAAAGCACTATCCCACGGTCTTATTTTTCATATATATAGATATATATATTTAAATATAGACATAGATATATAGATGAAAATGAAGAAATGGAAAATATACATGTACAATTCAAATATAGGAACAAAGTGCATGCAAATATAAAGAAAGGGGAAAGAGTCCGATCGCCAAAGGCATATATAAATTTGAATAAAAATAGTCCAGGTACATATATATATATCTATGTATATATTTAACTATACATGTCTATAATAAGTCATATTACATAGTATCTATCTATCTATCTATCTATCTATCCCTCCATCCATTCGTCTATCTAGGTCGTTTTCTCAAGCAGAAAGTGACCAACATTTGATGCCAATTAAGATGAAAGATTTATATGCTTTCTATCTTGGCCCTCCATCACAGTAAATATAATATTTTTAGGATGCTGTTGCTGTCATCAGCTTTTGCTCTGTACTAACCAAGCAAATATTTTGCAAAAACGATAATTGTTAAATCAGAACTACAATGCTAAAAAAAACAACAAAAGAACATTTTATCATCACAGTGTAACAGCCAGATAAACGTCTAGGATAAAATTCTGTCCAGTTCGGAAACATGGGCGACTGTGAATAAGTTACAGTTGTTTTGGTGCAAACGAGAGTGACAACAGATGGACAGAGGTATCAGTAAGACAATCCCCAAAAGCTAAGTGTCTACAGGTGTCTGCAGGTACCAGGAAGAAATCTTCAGACCAACTGTCAGCTCTAATGCGGGTATAGTGGACCCCGGGCTCCTCCTGGTACAGGACAATGCCTGGCCTCATGTGACCAATCTCTGGGACTGTATCGATCGATGCAACAGATGCTGCCAAGTAGCGCCACTGTCCAGGAGCTCACTGATGCTCCGATCCAGGTCTTGAAGGAGATCCCCCAGGACAGCATCCACAACTCATCCAGGCTCGACATGCCGTGTGTCCTTGAGCAGGACCCTGAAACCTCAACTCCCTGGGCGGTTTTAAAGGGACCGCCCACTGCTCCGTCAGGGATGGGTAAAATGCAGAGATAAATTATGTAAAATAAGTTTTATTTTATTTGTGTACTGTAATAAATAAACAAAGGTTGTGCTAATATTTCATTCATTTAGATTTGATCTAATTGCTCCCTTCATTTTGTGATAAGCGTGTAAAATTGGTTTTGTTTATACCCCAAATAAGATAGATTAAATGTTGAACATGAAACTTTTACGAAGATTTGCTCTTCCTTAAATATACTTTTTTAAGATAGGAGTTCACTCGTGGACAAAAAAAACAAATAAAATTTGTAACGTTTATGTGTCACAAGTTTCTATTGGCTGCCTCAGACTGAGATCCCACAAAGTGTTCTCTGATTGGTCAAATTTCAACAGAGACTTCCGGGTGAAAAATTTACTCGAGCTTTAATTGGCTGATATATCTGTCTGCTTGTTTGATTTGTAAAAACGATTACATTTACGAGTCATTGTAGGGTGCCGTCCGGCATGTCTTGATTATGGTGAGGTCAGAATACCAGTCTCCGGTTCAACTTAACGTATTTGGTGAGTTTCCCTAATACTATCTCCCCAAGGCAACACTATGAAACTTAAATATCAAATGATGGCGTCATTTATCCCTTGTTGACATTTAAGCGTAATGGTAAAAGCAGCGCCTGGCTACGGCTATTCCCTGGAAGATAAACTGACTGTCACTGTATGAGCATTGACGCTAGCTACACCATGCAGGATTGATAGTTACAATACAACAATGCCTAGATTTAAATGTTTTACTCCCATAATTTTTCTGAAAAATATTGTTCAAAATACGATAATATAACACACCTCAACGTGACCTCATTTCATTTAAAGTACTATTATGATGCTGTCGATTCCAGCAAGTAGACCGAACTCACTTTTAATCGAGTCGCCACTAACTGTTGATGAAAATATTTGCCGAGGTGCTAATTTATTTAATAATTTTAAACCTATCTTATTTTCAGTTAGCTATTATCAACAGTTAAGTTTCTAAGACAACTCAATTTAACGTAAGGTGACCTCTGGCGAACTAATGGTGATGTGCTAGCAGAGATTGCGAGCTCCCCTTCTAAGCAGTGTTCTCCTTCAGCTGAGTAATTGTTGTCATAAGTTAATAAGTTCTGGATCACAAATTCAGCCTTGGGTACACATTTTCACGATAGCCATTAAACACCAACATGCTTACAATCAGTTTCTGTTTCTTACCAGTAGAGACAATGAAGTGTGAAACACGTATAAAGCCTTTTTCGCGATAGACTTTAGAAGCCTCTTATTGACCATGAAAGACTTTCTGCTCCATCAGATTGGATTGCTCTTGAGGCCATCTATCGATTAATCTGAAAATACCTCATAACCGTTGGACTGCTTTGTCCATTGACTATCCGAAATATTTATTTCAATATTACAGTGTTTTCACTCATGTCATCATTATTTTAATAGGTAAAGATTTACAAATTCTATGCTCTAGAGCCGCTACTCTACATCTCCGCAATTGGCGGTCCGTATCCGGCCCGCGAGCTGCACCTCTGCGGCTCCTGTGCTGAACGTGTGACCGATGGGTTTACATGGACAGCCTAATTCCGACTAGATTCGGAAAAGACGTCTAATTGGAAAGAAAATGCTGCATGTAAGCACCCCTTTCCGAATGGAAAGAACATTTCTTAATAAGATCTCATTCCTTTGCAAGGAGGTAGTCAAAATCCTATTGGAAAGCCTTTCCGATAGTCAGTCAATCGTCGGTCGTTTCGGAAAGCGTTCTGTTTGAGTTGTATCTGCGCATGCACAGCGACGTATTGCTCCGCTTAGTTTTTCTGCGCAGCGACGCATTTTATACATGGCGACTTCATAACAGTACCGGTCCGCATCGGAGAGTAATTTATTCATTGCAACATTGAAATATTTTAACATAGTTGGATGGTTAGATGTGCAAAAAGTCACTTCCGTGCACGCCCTCTCTTTTGGCGCTTGTTGGCAGTCACTCACCGAAGCATTATCGCCACCTTATGAACGGGAATGTGGATCGTCTGCACATCCATGAAAGTGTTTCCGATTAGATGAGTTGATGCATGTAAACACCGGTTCGGAAAAAATCACAAGTAATGTTAAAAGGCGACTTACAATGCAATTTGGAAAGGTTTAATTCGGAAAGGAGAAATGTGTCCCACGTAAACACACCATGTGACCCAGTAACAGCCTATCAGCGCATCGTTGGCATGGAGATTGCAGCCCATTTACATGTGCTGACCAAACCAAAACACACAACACTACACTGACACAACAACAAAAAGCAACAGAGTTCTCAGTCAGAGTGGCATGGGTGTTTTGGCTAAGCACAAGATGTCTTTTCTCTCATTAAGCAGCAGTGTTTGACAAAAAAAAAAGTTTTTCACTGCACATAGTATGTATTTTTTATTGTTTTTTTGAATGAAAAGGACACTTTGCTTTGAATTTAACAGTATTATGGCTTGTGGTTTGCCCGACTAGAATAAATGGACCTTTGACTCGCTGAAAACATTTTTTGAGGACCTTTAAGATTTGTAATTGAGTACACCCCTGCTCTAGGGTATTAAATGCCTTTCTGTTTGAAAACACCCTTTAAGTGTTTCACTTTTGTTTGTTGTTGATGGTTATTGTTAAAGGAAAAACAGTATCATACAAAGTAACCTTTGGTTGACATTTTATATTCGAAAGCATTTTATAAGGAAAATTATAACAATATTAAGCAATGATCCAAATAATTAAGTTTCTTTGTTGTTTTTATATGTGAATGTTCAATTAAAAAAAATAAAGCAAACTATTATTCCCATTCTTCATTCAGAATAAATATCATTTCCAAAGATTGGTAAAGTAAGTAAGGTCTATTTTTAATTACCTTATTGATGGTGCTTCATCCTGATATGATTCCTGCATGTTTGGATTTTTCCGTTGTTATTTACAGAGAAGGACAGTCAAGGAGAGACAGAGAGAGCAAAGGGATGTTGACTTATCCCTCTGACCCACTCCCTCAGATAGTTTGTCCAATGGATGAAGATGCTATTCCCCCAAACCGTTTCTGTAGCACACTTCCCCACAATGAACATCCTACGCCTCTCCTCCCTTTTTCCTCCATCACTCCCAGGTATAGTTGTCCTAACACCTTTTGGATCTTTTGCTGTTGATGTGCTGTCCCCTCCTTTCATTTTGACACTTTTGTTTCTTTGTATTTTGAAGGGTTTTAGGAGTTAAGAGACACTAGGAGTGCACCTGATGGAATTCTTATCAGTATGTGTTAACCAAATGCTGCATCAGTACTGATAGTGAAATAATGTATTCACTCCATTGTACTTTATCTGGCGCTCTGCTATGCATTTCTAGATTTGAATTTCTGCAAAAATACTGTGGTCTTGGGATCTGCCATGATAAATTTCAGTGTGTTTCAGAGTGTTTTTTCAGAGTCTCTTTTGTATCCAGTGGAAAGCAAACTATTTCACTTGAAATGCAGTAGGCCTGTTACATTTGCTTTGATATAGTACAGTCCAACAGAAAGTGATGGGCCTCCTCAGCAGTCAGTAATTACTTCAGGGAACCTCCCTGCTTTCAGTCTGGTTTGTCAGCGTGAAAACACTGGCCAAATCTTTAAGAAATTTGGTGGAAGGATGTAGCATAGGCCAAATAGGAGATTTTATATCTTTGAGTGGATTCACTCAGATCAAGTGCAGGGATGCACATTATGTCACATTTGAGTTTAGGATTTGGTTACAGATTGACACTTCCAACCTTGCTCACAAGAGGGAACAATCATGATCAATGAGCTTGACATTTAATGGCGAGAGAGACAAGAATTTTTTCATGGTGGTTACAGTAAATATTAAATACATTAAATATGTCAGCACCTCTACACAATCATGCAGGATGTTATTTTGACATAAATCATATTCTTTTAGATATATATCCACATCTGTTGGGGATTTGGCTTCCAGATTTGTATATTGTAGAAGAGTGAATTATTGGCCTTGACAGCATTATGCACGCTGCTAGTATACCTTTAAACCAAAATAACACTAGGTTGATGTTGGGTTTGTTTGCGCTCCTGTGTCTATACTAAGCCAAAAATAATTTATGATTGGGCAGAATGTTTATGTACACCTGTTTTCTCACTAGCCAATAGCTTCACATCAATTTCAGGAGTCGGGTTTCTGTCAGTTAAATTTTCATCTATTTCATAAAATAATTTAATGTATTAAATTTTTCAATTTTGAATCGGGACAAGTAATTTGTGACACAGTGTGTGGATGTGTCAAACACATACTTAATAAACATTTAGTTAAATGTAATATATGTTTGATCGGACTCTGTATTGGAAGTTACCCATTTATAAAGAATTCCAAAAAACTTGATCAGACATACCTAATACAGGAATGTTAATTAAATTTCCTTCGGTATGAATAAAGTTCTATCTTATCTTTTATCATAAGATTTAAAATACTGAATACTTTTTTTCCTTGCTGTATTTGATACCAAAAATAGCAAAATTGCATTATTGAATAGTTTTTGAACTATTCACAGCTGTGGGAATGATGGAATATCGGGACACAGAAGAGGTGTTCGTATTCAAGGGATCAAAGCACCAACTCTTAAAAAGCAGTGCAATACAGACAGCCAAGCAACTGCGAAACTGTCCAGACAGAATCCGTCCCCCTTAGAAAGACAAAGAGAGAATGAGAGCATGGTAAGAGTTGAACTTTAATTCTTACTCGTATGTATTTCTTATAAGTGTTTTAGTCCTCACTCATGTCGGCCATTTCATCTATCTGGATTGTAGGTACAATTGTCACTGTCTCAGCAGTCAAGTGTCAAACGCACACATGGACATGAAAAACAAAACAAGGTTAGTTTCCCTGACTCTGCTCTCAATACTATTTTTTTCATGCCATAAAGCCGTACTTTAGGACTTGTGTTCTTATATCTGTCAACATTCGAGACATTTACAGTGAACTGAGTGAGAGGGTTAATTGAGTGATTTAATCCTCTTTCATGGTCTGCTGTGTTTGACACAGACCATTAGTTGGTTTGATTAGAGATCTCTAATACTAAAAATTGTGTTTTGTATTTATTTCGCAGGATCGTGTTGATGTTATTCTCTCAGCAGAGTGCCAAAAAAAGTAAGTGTTGAAGCTTCTTTTTTTTCCAGTTTGTTTATAAATAATGATCATGTAATTGATATGGGATTGTTTACGGAAGATGGGCTTACATTGTATGACTTTTGAGCCCTGGCCGTTTAATTTAAACTTACACTGTACGAATTAAACGTTCGCGGAGCTCACAATTGGTGTGCTCATATTGTACCATCAGAATCACCCGCACGACACTGTACGAACTGTTCTGCTCTTGCAGCCTCTTGTCGCTCTTTGCAATTGTCAATAAAGTTTTGTTGGAAAGTTCTTAGGCAGAAAAAAAAGTATGTTTGTCATTCTTACCAGACAGAAACAAGCTGTATTGATTACATTTTTTTTCTTTACTGTGCATCGAAACTTCTTTTTTTTTAAAAAATTTGCCAGCGTATCTTTACTCGTAGGTGTCTAGAACGCTGTGGACAGTATTGCTGGTCTATTTTGCAGAGAGACTTGGAGGTAAGCGGGCTAAGTCTGACTGTATAGAATGTTAATTTTATAGTAAGTACCACTTTGACAGCTATTAGCCACAAACTGCATTTTTTACTTTAGGGCCACTGAGTACTTGTTATTTTAATTATTACAACGCGTCACGTTACGATGGCAGCTCAGGCGCTCCCCCACTTCTCACATTGGGCAGTTAGAAAAGACGCCGCTAACGTCAGCCAATAGAGTCTAGACCCTGCCAAAATTTTCTGACATGCCAGAAAACCTTTCGATCATCCGACCGCTGTAGGTGGCTGCTTATTGGTACTCGTGACCCATCCTAAATTGCGGGCCAACACCTTCAGATGGCCTTGCAGTCCTGAGGCTCATTTGCAAGTGTGAATCGGGCACAAGTCGTACAATGTACGCCCGACTTTAGTCATTTGCTCTCAGCAACCTTTTTTTTTTTTTACGTCTGTGCCTGTGTATAATATTTTAATGAACAATTTTATAGTTATGGGAAGGCAGCATTTAAGATACTGTGTTTTAAAATGAGTCATGTTCTCAAGATATTATGTATGTGAGCTCCTTTTCCATAAAACCCACAGCATCAAGCCAGTGGGAAAAGCAAGGTTCGTTTTTCATACCAGCATCAGCTGTACCTCTAATACAGGATAAATTCTGGATTGGGTATCGGCCATCATATGAATATCTGCATTGATCAATCTGATACCATACCATTTTGCCATTGCCCGGCTACACCTGTATACAATATGGCAAGTCGTACAGTGTACGCCCGACTTTAGGACTCATGTAATTACAAGCACACTTACAACCCCAAGGAACTTTTTCTCAACCTTAGAGTGGTTGATATTTGTGTCTTTATTTTGTATGAATGTGTGACTTGATAATAAAAGAAAGTTATAGGATAATCATTCTCTATATATATTTGGTAATATTTCACAAAGTGTCTCTCCTGAGCCAGGCCAATTATAAATGATGGATATCATATAACATCTCAGGCTTCCAACCAGGTCTAAAAGATTATAATTTCGTAATCTCAAATTTTGGTTTTAAAGATATGAAATGTTATGTAATGTATACAATCCAAGATATATTTAGGTAGATCTTCTAAAATGTTGATGTTCTTGTTCTAGAAAACAAAATTATATAAATATATTAATAAAAACAGACCATGCGGGATTTGTTTCAGGCCGTCAAGGAACAAATAATGTTAGGAGAGCTTTAAACCTGCAGTCAATAGCGGCAAAGGACAAAACTACCTTCAATGCTTCTCAGTTTAGTTGCTGAGAAGCATAAATTAACATGGATTAGTCTGGTTTATAAAGACCCCTTAATCAAAAGTAAGAGTAAATGGTCACTTCAGACTCTTTTCAGGTGGAAAGGCCTGTGCTGCAGGGCAACTCGCTGTCACCTTTTCTTTTTGTGCTCAGTCTTGAACCCCTTAGCGGAGGCTATATGCCAATATGTACGCATTCAAGGACTGGCAGTTGAATTCATAAGATAGCTCTTTTCGTGGATGATATTTTGCTTTTTGTAAAATACCAACTTACTTCCATACCAGCACTTCTTCAATGCCTACGTCAATATGGGGATGTATCGGGATACAAAATTAATCAAAATAATAATATCAGGGGATTGGCCCACATTTATTTACACAGATCTCCTTCCATTCCATTTTAAGCACTACTTTGGGGCTGCACACTTAACTTTTATAGTTGCATGAATTAGAAATGATGAGGAAACAGTGACCATATAGAACAAAGTATGAAAACGACTTGATAAAACATACTTGGATGATCTGGACAACGGTGTAAAACATGTTACAAGGCCCGAAATGAAATTTCAAGAGCCATGGCAATTGTAGGCAATATAGAATTTCCTCTTTCTATATGGGACAGTGCATTTAGGAGACGGGCTGACAAAGGTCTTAAAACAGTTAACCAATAATTTGATGTTACAGAAATTAAATCTTTTTCCCAACTTCCTGAACAATTTATGCTTTCATCGAATGATTTGTACAGGTACTTCCAGAAAAGAGACTGTTACATGTCAAAAAAGAAAGGGAGATTGTCAGCAAATCCGAATGAATTAAAAGAATACTTCATTAGTATTGCAGAAAAATATTTTCCAACTAAATATATTCTAATATATATTTTCCAATTAAAAAGCAAATCTGTCATATAAATGAATTTCTTAGTAGAAGAACATACATGGGAAAAATGTATGTGCCAGCAGTCATAAAGGAATCAATAGCCGATTATGGTAAGAACGTATGCCATAGAAAACTTGGTCGCTTTGTGTTGGAGGAAATGTGGAAAAGTTGGGGATCATATGCATGTCTTTTGGCATTGCCCTATAATTCAAGGGTTTTGGATAACTGTTAAAAAGGAGATCTAAATAAAACTCTACAGTAACGGAATACGAAAGAAAATATTCCCATATTATTGCCCCTGATATAACTTTTTTGGGGGGGAAATGCTACTTGTAATTATCTTTTTTTTTTCATTTCTTTTAAATTTTTAAAATTTAAATTTTAGATTATTATTTATTCATTCTATATTGGAGGTCCTGTGTCAAAGCATGTTATGTTCAAGTAAGAAACAAAATAAACAGTTAAAACAAATTATTACTATTTTCCTTTGAGAATAAAACCGCATTGTGCACAATTCTGCAAATAACTTAATTCAAGTAATTTAGAAAAATCTGTGAATCCAATATTTTCTCACATCCAGCATACTGTCTTACCAGTATAAATGGGAAATAGGTTATTATTATAATGAAAGTTTTGAAATTCTTAAATTTGAAAGCTGCAGAAACCCTGACCCACTATAAGGTTATTAGTTTGCTTTGTGTTTTCAATCTGTTATGTTCTTCATAAGTTGTTGCATGCCTGCATCTTGTACAGTATTTCTGCTTTGGGATATGTGTTTTAATATATAATTTGCTTTCTCTTTTTTGACAGACAAAGAGACCAGAATACCCAGTGTAAGAAGTCAAATATCCCTGCTGCAGAAAATGTAGATGAGCTGATGTCTGAAAATAGCACAGACAATTTTGACACCACTAAAGCCGACATGGATACATGTGGGAGATTGGCTGTTGGGCACGCTGTTGAAAATGCATCTGCTCCAAAGGGATGGGAGATTGGCCCCTTGTTTCAATCATTCAAGTCAAAGATGGCCAGCTTCACAGAGATAGTCATGAGTCCTGTTAAACTCTTCAGTGCTTATAGTCCTCCACCCACCACAGACCATCCAGGCAAACTCAATGAGTGTGAGCTACTGGCCGATGCAACATCTGGAGCTGAACACTCAAAGCCAAGCAATACCTTTTACTCAGAAGCACAAAGTGAAAATGTGAATCAGGACGTTGGTGCTAGTCCGCAGACACTCAGAGAAGTTGAACATAAACAAGATGCAAAAAAATTTGGCATCAATTATTCTAAAAGATTAGCGTTTGATGAGGAGTTGTCAGCATGCAGCTCTGAGCACACAGACGAATGTGCAAAAACTCTGAAGGAAGAAAATACCCCTGATTCTGTGCCTGTGCAACTCAGTCCTTCACGCTGCATCGTTTCTGAGGACATTTTAGAAGCTGTTGAGTCTGTTTTTAAATCTTCTATATTGTTACAGCCCTCTGCCTATCTAAGTGCCTCACAAGAATCCCAGTTAAACAGTTCCAGTACTAAGGAGGAGCAGAAAGGTGAATTGGCTGCTCGACTGAAACCACTGCGCAGAAAATGTACTGGGAACAGAAAGAAGATTACCTCTGATACTCCAATATCTGAGGTCAAAAAGAAAGACTCTGAACTAGCGGTTATTGACGAGCAGCTTTCTCTCATGGATTCAGTTAAATTGAACAACGCAAGTGATTTTGACAAAACCCAGTCGTTATCTTCCTTAGTCTCCTGCACTCAACAGTCTGATTATGATTATCGCAGGAAAATGAAAAGTGGCCACTTGGTTCGCCAAAGCCTCCGGAGTAACTTGAGGGATACCGCTAATGGAAGCACGCTAACACCTAAATTGGTTACACCACAGCTTGAATCCCAGATGAAACACCTACAACCTACAGGTTATTCTTCTGCAGGAGTTGGGAGAGCAAAGAGGGAGCAGAATTTGGACTGTCATTCCCAAGGCTTTGTAAAGAGGAAAAGATTGACTGTTGATGTGTGCAAAATCGATTCAAAGCAACAAGATTTTTGTAATGAAGCTTCAGAGAGAGATGTATTGAGAGGGCTAAGAACACCAAGGAAGGAAGATGTGTTGACAAATACTGTTGTAGATGGGGAAGAAATGCTGAGGCCTGTGAAAAGAAGACAGCTTGTTTCTTTGAGAACAAATAAAGAACAAAAACAAGAAATACTTACTAGGTTAAATAAAGCAGTGTTAAACCCTCAGACTGATAATTCCTGTGAGGCAATGTTCATTTGCTCACTGGATAAAATAAATATTGTGTCAGAGGACAACCAAAAAGGCAGAAGCAAGGTGAAGCCAAGTGGTTCATGCAAAAGACAGAAGATGAGAACAGTTCTTGGTAACCCTAATGTAAACATTGATAACATGGATCCGGAAACCACCATTGAAATCACCTCTACAAAGCAGTCCAAGGAGGCACATTTATCAGGGGTCCTTGTCTGTCCAGATATAAGGCAGCTCCACAGCACAAGAAAATGCAAGGGTATGAAGAAACTACTAAAACGAAAATCCCCCAAACAAATGAGTTCTCCCACAGAATCAGACTACTCAGTGGATTCTACCCCACCAGAACCGTCAGTGGAGCCACTGGAAGAGAAATTCATAGATAGTAATACCTCTCAGCTTGCTCAAAAAGAAGAATACAGGAACTTTGGGCCTAACCAGCTATCCAAGAGGTCCAAAAAGGGTTTGAGAAGTGCTGTTAAATCAAGTGCAGCGGGTGAACGTCCAGAGACAGATCCATATAACCAGCATTTAATCACCAAAGAAAACCTATCTCAAAAAGACAGGCAGAATTCCAGAATCCCTATGGATCGTATCTATTTTGAAATGACATCTTTCGAAAGTAAACGCCAATCTTCTTCATCCTCCCAGCCCCATTTAGACTTTCCGATGCAGTTGGATGACATTAATAGGAAAGAAAGGGATGCCGCATGTATGGAAGGTGAGGCATGCCCAACTGAATTCAGTAACAACATTATTAATACCTCTCGGCTAAGGTCTTGTGCAAGAAGGGTTAACATTAAGCCAAGGCAAGCAGAAAACCAAAGGAGAAAATGCAGGGTCTTGCGATGTGGGACACGCAATGGTGCTGAAGTGGTGAAAAAATCCGCCATCGTGGATAATGCCGACCTGGCTACATCAGGCACACACCTATCAGAAAAAACCTCATCAAGGAGTCTCTTGAGGAGCTACTCTTGCCCAGAAATTCTCTCCCTCCATTCTTCTGATGTGTCCTGGAGGTCTACGCATTCACCACATCACAGCAGGATTCACACATCATACCAGCACCAGGTTTCCCACTCTCCATTTTCCCAACATACCCACAAATCCCTACGTCGGGCTCGACGACACACAGTCTGCAGTGTGGAAGTGGAGAGGGAGATTGCACCTCTCTGCCTTCGTAAGGAGGTGTACCCATCCAGAAGATCTGTCCCGTATGACGGCACCAGCCAAATCCTGTCTCCCAATCTTTCTCATTCTCTCAGCTCTTCCCTCTCATCTCTCGCCACCTGTTTCCTTTCAAGCCCCTTGGCTTTCCTTTCTAAAAAAGTTGATAGCATAGGAACTGCTGCTAGCACCAGCACTTCAAGTCATGTCTCCTCTCCCACCTCCTCTTCTTCCTTGAGCCTGTCCCCGTGGCACCGTCCGAGATTTCAAGGAACTGACTCCTCTAATGCTGCCTTCGGCTTGAGTAGCAGGTAATGTGTTTATTTTTAAAAGTCCGTAATCAGGCGTATTATGAAAATGCCAATCATGCTCAATTGATTGATCGCTGTTTTGATGTAACTTTTGATTTATATTGGATGTTTTGCAGTGTGATTCCTTTGGAGTGTGAGATAAAGAGAAGACAGAGTGAAGAGGATGATGATGGCGAGAACACAAGTTCATCTAGTCAGGATTTTGAAGATGTAGTGTTAAGAGAAGAAAAGGCTCTATCTGATTCGGAAATCAAGGTATTCAATGTATTGCGTAATTGCATATCCCTGGCCTTTAATCATTAAAATGCATCATTTTATGGATAGTTTTCGTTACATTGAATTTTTGGGCTGATTAATTTACTAAAAATTAGCAGTTTGAGGTCTTAACACTGGCATTTGTGATTGGTCTATGTTTTGACATTTCAAATTGCTTCACCTAAATTCATACTTGCCAGTCTATTGGATGCAGCTGGATCACATTTAAGTAGGTTAAAATGGCATGCATGTAATAAAGCTTTCCTTCGTAAAGGTATAATATTCAGTTTTTGTCGAAACTGTTGAAGACAGATTTATTAATGGTAACTTGGAAATTTACCTTCATTGTTTTTAGTCTTTGTTCTCTATTCTTTAAACTTTATTCTCAGATCAAAAAAAGCCATATGAATTCCGATCTGTCATTCACTTCACTGACATCCTATATAGGACCGTGTCGCTCAAAAGATTACCATTTTAAATCTATTAGGGTAAATTAAATATTTGTTATGAAATGGTTGCTATTGATCATAAATGAATGGAAGGACATTTATTGTGAAGCCAATCAATGTCCTGTTTATAGTGTTCCTATTTTTATATTTTTTTCTCCTCTGTATTATATCATTCCTATTTTTTCATACCTTCTCGTATTTATATTACTCTGATGCTCACTCTATGTTGCTATCCACTGTGACACTCGATTTCCCCTTTGTGGGACTAATAAAGGTATATCTTATGCCACTAAAAACGCTATTACCAGCATAACGGAAGATATTTTTCATGTTTTTAAAATCTCTTTAAAAGTCAGATTTTCATTCACAGAATTGTAAAGATTTCCTTGAAATCCAGTACTATGTTTTCACAACAATATTCTGTCCTGCCTTTTTAGTGATTTGGGTTACTAATACTCCTTTTTATCGTCACAGGTGGTGCAGAAACTTGAGGAAAGAGGGAAGGTGTCATCTATTAGGATTCGTAAAACTCTTCCAAAACCTCAGTACAGCCTGACACCCATGGGCCTTCCCAAACCCATTAGGTAAATACGCTACATTGTAAACACATGAATTGCCTGTATAACGAAATGATGTACGGTAATTGTGTCGCTTTCGTTAGTCATGATTTAGTTTTGTTTAAACTATTGACCAATTCCGGCGGAACTCTGTCACAGCAACAAAGAACCGGGTTCAGATACACCTTTGTTGGTCTTTCTTTGCAAAGTTTGCATTTTGCAGGGTGAATTGCTGACTAAAATGCCTGTAGGAGTGAATTTGAGTGAGTGGTTGTATGTCTCTCTGTCAATGTCTGTGTTAAATGAAGGAATATTGACCATTTCATTGTTTTACAAAGGGCTTTCAGCAGATACTTATCGTAGTTGCTCAAAAAGGATTACGTGTGCTACATTTATTTATATACTTACACAAATAGGTGTTCAATGTATTTCTGCTCAAACCAATTTTAAAGATTGTTTTGCCCTAAATCCAAATATTTAAAACCATTTATGATTCCACATACAGGTTGAATAATGGCACAGGTTCTTCAAGTTCGAATGAAAATTCTAAGTTATTAGACATTATTGCAAAAAAATTGGTCAAAAATAAATGTCTCCAAATCTATGTAGCTGCAACTATTAAATTAAAAATATTATCTACTGATCATAAATATAAATAGGTATAATTTATTTGGACACAATAATTATGTCACCAATGAATATTGAATGTATGTCAGTGTTAATTGTCTGTCGTTTTTTAACACCCTCTGATCAATATTGAGAGTGAGTCTAACTGTATTTTCCTCAATATGACACCACAGGCTGAAGAAGAAGGAGTTTAGTCTGGAAGAAATTTACACCAATAAAAATTTCAACAAGCCTCCCGAAAGGTGAGTCGGTATTAGAGCCTCAACTGTCAACACAAAGACTCACGTACACACTCTAGCTATTTCATAAAGGTTAAAAAGTCATTCACCAATATACAGTCAGCTAGCTGCCTCTTCAACACAATTTCATTTTAGACTTTGTAACAGTGAACTCAACTGTTCAAAAGTTTCAGAATGTTGGCAACATTATGAGCATCTTATCCAGTGTGGACAGAACAGTGGAATGTATAATGTGTTTCCTGTTTTTAAAATAGAGAAGCCAACTCTTTTGAGGTACAAAAATCTAAATTTATATTTAATTTTTGAAAAAGATGGTAAGAATTTTGTAGGGACAGTCTTTTGTCTTGGAAAAATCCTCAGATATTATTAATTTTGGGTGGTATTAATTAAATTTGGATTGGATAAGCATCGTAATTGGTTCATTCTCTAGTAAAATGAACATATTTGGTCTTTGAGACTGAACACAGCCTTGCTGCAAACACTTCACAGAAAAAGGCTGCGTCAAAACCTGAATTTTCAGATCAAACAAAATCAAAACTAAAAATGGAAGAACATGCTGTGGTCCAACTAATTTAGTCTAACTAAATTGTAATTATATACTCTTTAGATTATTGCAGTTTATAGTCCTGTATACTGTTGTTGCTGGTGGTATACAAAAATGTATCATACTAGTAAAGATTTGCGGGACAGCTGCTGCTTCATCATGGTGAAATGTTTGCAATGGTAGTGCAATGAACTTGGTCATTGCTAAGAATTTTGTACTTGTATTGCAGCCGGCTAGAGACCATTTTTGAGGTGCCTCTCAATCGTCGTAATGGGTCGGACTCCTGGTTTGGTCAGAGACGCCTGAAACGATTTATGGAGTTCCTAGAGGTTGGCGAAGCCAGAAAACCAAAGAAGCTGCTCGTTGGTGTTGGAAAAGCAGGAATGTCATCCTCCAGGACAAGACGAGGGGGCTTTGCTAAAGAAGAGCCGTCATTCAGCGGGCAGGATGTGGACTCGCTTCTTTGTGCCAAGCTGGATCAGCTTAATTTGTGGCTGATGCATGATCATAGAGACTCCTGACAGGTTCATAGAGCAATTTTTGGCAGCCATTTAAAATGTTTCACTGAGCAGGATGTTTGCTTATATCACTTTCTATGTTCCCAGCATGAAGATTCACCTACGATTCTTCCAGCTGTCTTTTCCAGTGCTCTCAGTGCATAATAGTTGTGCTAAAAAGTTTTTGGGGGAGAAATGCTCCTTCTTATTTTCTAAGATTTGTAGCCTGCAAGTTGAAGAAGAGCACGTCATAATTGCACCATAAACGTATTGCCTCTTAGAAGTTGGTTTGGACATGTATTATACAGTATTTGGCTTTCTTGTCATTACTGCACTCAAACTTCGGCCGTCCGTTATTCCTTCCACTGTGAAGGGTGAAACCATCTAGAAACAAAAGTAAGTATTCTTGACTTAAGCTCTTGTGCAGTATCCCATCATTTTCAGAATACCTTCAATTGTTTCACCTGTCAAAGTAACAACTGTACAAGTCTCTCCGGGAAATGAATATGATGTTTCATTACAATTTCAAAACGGATAGTACAGAATACATGGGATAACTTTTGCACAGTTTCTTATGAAAGCATTTCTTGCATCAGTAGTAGTGTCCTCGCAGCATCATTGTAAGTAATTTGGTATGGCAACTTTAAAATATTTTTTTATTAATCTCTGAATATATGTTTTAAAACCCTAATAAGAGATTCATATTGACTCTAGATAATTCCTCAACCAAGTTTCTGTCTACAAATGTTTTGTCCAGTCTGCAAGCAGTGAGGACTTTGCAAAATTTTTGTCTCAGCTCAGGGCAGACCATGTTCAATAATTAAATAATTTGTAAATGTATGGCTGAAGAGGGTTTGTTTATATAAAATGTATCTGAAACAATAAAACATTTCTAATCCAGAGTGGAAGTGTTCAGATTCCACTCTATGTTGGCTTTTTGTCACTTGTGATTCTCTCTGGATTGTAAATGTGGGTTGTTTTTTTTTCTATTTATGTAAATGTATTGTCTTGATAAACTACCTATATATATTGTTTTGGTCAAATATTTTTATTTTATGAAGTTGCCTTAACTGTAATATTGTCTTTGCAGTAGAAGTTTTGAAAGTGTTTTTGTAAGAGTCAAGGTTTTTATGACTGCATATTAAGGTTCTTTCAAGCAGCTCAGAGTACACACAACTGTTTATACATCTCTGTTTATATATGTTTGTATAAAAGTACAACATAGTGATACATTTGACATTAATAAAGCTTATTCTGTAACAATGCAATAATGCCAAGAAAACATTGGCAACGAGCAGACTTTTACTAATACTCTGAAGAAGCACAGCAATGATTGCTGCTGTCCAGTTCCATCAGAGAGTAGAGAGACAATCCTTGGTGAACAAATTTACGTTACTTTTTACACTGACAGATGAAGTATTATAATAGGTATTATCTCCAAGCATATACCGTATCAAAATTTTAGTTGTTGGAATAGCATTTATGGTACATACAATATCAGGGATTGCAGCTCAAATCAGTTATATACAATGTACGTTTTTCCTGTTGTGCCATGTATCAAACTGGGATGGATCTAGGTGACTTTTGTCAATGCTGGATTTTATATGTGGTATATAGATTTTGAATTGTTCATATATTGTTAATAAATATTACAGTGAATAAAATACATGTAAACATTGTAAGAGTTATTATACCATTTTCTAAAGTGGTTGTCTTAAAAAATAAAACTTATAAATGGTTATGGGTAAACAGAAAACTGGCATGGCAGTCATTCTGTCAGCATAAGAACAACTAAAGCAATCTTTTTGTTTTAATTTGTATAACAAGTTTCTTCATGCTTTGTGGTAGTTTATAGGCAGCTTTCCCAATGTCCTTTATCCGTTTCCATAAATGTCCAAAGTCAAAAGAGCCCTCTGACTTTCTTCTTTGGAGGTATTGATCAGTCTTGCAGAGTGAGTATATAGGAGACCAGTGCCATTAGCATGGGAGTCAGAGCCAGAATGGAGACCCATGTCAGGATGGAGATTATGCTGATTTTTTTTGCCCGTTGTGAATATGCTGCAGCTCTCTCTGGATCTGTCGTAGTCTCAGCCTGGTGAGTTAAAACAAGATGACATCCTGAATCAACAAACAGTTATGAATGAAACAAGAATAAATGAATCCAATACTGTACCACAACAGTGAGAAATAATGCAATTGACATGGCATAGTATTAGTTTCATTTTCAGTTTCGTAAAATCTCATGCTTTCATATTGTTATCCATGTGTAAAAGGAATAAGTGAAATATCTACAATTTTCCCCATAAATAACCTTTTCTCATGGTCACAACTTGATATATAGTTAAATCTACACCCCTCATTCTTTGCAAAAATAGTAGAGGGAGTCCCAGTAATGACACAAGTGAGAAAAACTGATCAAAAAACTCAATATTCATAGATATAAGTTATAAAATCTTAATCTTAAGATATTTTTTTCAATTCAAGTGTGAAGTTCATTTTTTACAATCAATGAGGACGGTGGCTGATTTTCCTCTTCCTTTATAGAAAAATTGCATTTTGCCGTTATTGATAGAGTAATTAGCCATAACGGCTACAGACAAATAAAGTGAACAACATTGTAACAATGGCACCTGTCATTTGTTGGGAAATTATTAGGCAACATTAAGTCCTTGAAACTGATGTATTTGAAGCAAGAAAGGTACACTGGGATGGATCTAGGTGACTTTTGTCGAAGGCCATATTGTGATTGTTTGACAACTAAGACAGAGGATCTCCGGAATTACACGACTTGATGGGTGTTCCAGATCTGTTGTAGTTGGTACCCTCTGAAAGAGGACTACGTATGGGCAGTACGCGAACCAGCAACAGGGTCATGGGTGCTCAATGCTAAATGAAACATGGGTAGCCAAACTACTCTGATCTAATTGAGTGTGTGGATTGCCCGTAAGAGAGATGGTACCAAGGATGTTCTATGGGAAAAAGGCAAGGAGGTGTATGTAATTTATTGCTCCGGGGAATATTCTGCTGGGAAGCCTTGGATCCTACAACTCTAATGAATGTACCCCCTACCTAAACACTCCTGCAGACCAAGTTTACCCTTTAATGGCAACAGTATCCCCTAATGGCAGTGGCGTCTTTCAACAGGATAATGGTCCTTGCTACACTGCAAAAATGGTACAGGGACGATTTGAGGAATACAACAAGTGGAAGGTGTGGACTTGGCTTCGAAATTCCCCAGATCTCAATCCAGCTGAGCAACTGTGGAATGAACTGGACAAACAAGTCCAATCCATTGAGGCCCCATCTTGTAACTACTAACTGCTGACATCTTGGTGCGAGGTACCGCTTCTCACCTTCAGAGATCTTGTTGAGTACATTTCTTGACATGTCAGCGCTGTTTGGATGGCAACAGTGGATCCACACAATGGCAGGTAGTGAAATATTTTGGCTCAACAGTGTTCAGTGCATCCGGAAATTATTCACAGCGCTTCACTTTTTCCAAAATGGATTAAATAATTTTTTTTCCACAAAATTCTAAACACAATACCCCATTATGACAAAGTGGAAAAAGTTTGTTTGAAATTTTTGCAATTGTATTAAAAATAAAGAACGAAAATATAACATATACATAAGTATTCACAGCCTTTGCCATGACACTAAAAACTGAGCTCAGGTGCATCCTGTTTCCACTGATCATCCTTGAGATGTTTATACAACTTGATTGGAATCCACCTGTTGTAAATTCAGCTGATTGGACATGATTTGGAAAGGCACAAAACTGTCTATATAAGGGCCCACAGTTGACAGTGTATGTCAGCACAAACAAAGCCAGGAAGTCCAAGGAATTGTCTGTAGACCGCCGAGACAGGATTGTATCGAGGCACGTATCTGGGAAAGGTACAGAACAATTTCTACAGCATTGAAGGTCCCAATGAGCACAGTTTCCTCCATCATCTGTAAATAGAAGTTTGGAACCATCAGGACTCTTCACAGAGCTGGCCGCTTCGCCAAACTGAGCGATCGGGGGTGAAGGGCCTACGTCAGGGAGGTGACCAAGAACACAATGGTCACTCTGACAGAGCTCCAGCGTTCCTCAGTGGAGAGAGGAGAACCTTCCAGAAGGACAACCACCTCTGCAGCACTCCAACAAGCAGGCATGTATGGTAGAGTGGCCAGACGGAAGCCACTCCTCAGTAAAAGGCACATGACAGCCCGCCTGGAGTTTGCCAAAAGGCACCAGAAGGACTCTGACCATGAGAAACAAAATTCTCTGGTCTAATGAAACAAAGATTGAACTCTGGCCTGAATGCCAGGCGTCACGTCTGGAGGAAACCAGGCACCACTCATCACCTGGCCAATATCATCCCTACAGTGACGCATAGGGGTGGCAGCATCATGCTGTGAGGATGTTTTTCAGCGGCAGGAACTGGGAGACTAGTCAGGATTGAGGGAAAGGTGAATGCAGAAATGTACAGAGACATCCTTGATGAAAACCTGCTCCAGAGCGCTCTGGACCTCAGACTTGGGCAAAGGCTCATCTTCCAACAGGACAACGACCATAAGCACATAGCCAAGAAAACAAAGGAGTGGCTAGGGGACAAGTCTGTGAATGTCCTTGAGTGGCCCAGCCAAAGCCCAGACTTGAACCCGATTGAACATCTCTGAAGAAATCTGAAAATGGCTGTGCACCGATGCTCCCCATCCAACCTGATGGAGTGTGAGAGATCCTGCAAAGAAGAATGAGAGAAACTGCCCAAAAATAGGTGTGCCAAGCTTGTAACATCATACTCAAAAAGAATTGAGGCTGTAATTGGTGCGAAAAGTTCTGCAACAAAATATTGAGCAAAGGCTGTGAATACTAATGTACATGTTATATTTTCGTTCTTTATTTTTAATACATTTGCAAAAATTTCAAACAAGCTGTTTTTCACTTTGTCATTATGGGGTATTGTGTGTAGAATTGAGGAAAAAATTAATTGAATCCATTTTGCAATAAGGCTGTAACATAACAAATGTGGAAAAAATGAAGCGCTGTGAATACTTTTCGGACACACTGTATATATGGAATATTATTTTTTGGCTGTGGTTTATCAGTGATGAGATTGCTCATTCTTGAAATCAAACTTCCCTTTTTAGCATGGATTTGAAGGGAACTGCTTTAAGACTTGACAAAAATAACAGTGATTACCTTAACAGAATATATCAGGGCCATCACCCCGATGCAGGAGAGCCCACAGATGATGCTGAAAATGGCTAGTTTCCTGTGGTTATTATCGCAGCAGGAGTCAGTACTCCTTACACTGACGACTTCATGGCAAGTAGTACTATTATTTGGTGCGTCACCGGTCCCTGGAATGAGATTGAGTTGAACCTCTTCACCTTCTGTTTCATGTGTCGGAAGTGAATTAGACATATCTGCAAAAGAAAAGCATATAACCCAGGAAATGTCATAAAAACTAAGACTGTTCAGCATTTTGTGTGTTACGTACAAGACTATTGTCCGAGTGGCTGCTTGATGGTTCTTAGCTTGATTTGTTTGTGTTTTTAAGATAATGGGATTGCGAGGAAAAGCCTTGCTCGGGTAAGTCTTCAGTTCATTGAAATTTGCGTAAGGTCAAAGGGAACACTTGAGTAGGTTCTTTTCAGCAGATTGTTCAGACACAATGACAGAGATTGTATTTGATCTCTTCTGTTCAATTGAACCTAATGCTTATGTCACAATGTCAGTCTCCATTATTAAACTTGAATAACCAGGCACAAAAAAATGTCTTCTTTTATTTTTATGTACAACTCCACAATCTCCCACAGATAGTTATGGTTTTGTTCAGATTTAATACTTAAAATGTAATTCTCTCAAACCTCACTCACCTATATTATGTCCTGTCCTAGAGTCAGTGCAAACACCATCAGATTTGAAATTGATGGTGGAAATGTGATTCCTTTTCTGCCACTGCTTTGATTTGTGGTAATGTCTTTCTTGGGACCTGTGCTTACTTTGTATTGATAGTTTATGAGATGGGCTTACAACGAGCAGTGTTATCGGCGGACCCGTTCTCTACACCACTTGCAAGTCAATCCAGTGTCAAGAAATAACAAGTCTAAACATGTTGTTCAGTAAGTGAGCACGGGGATTTCACTCGTTCTACTGAGAAATACAGTTGAAGGTTAACTGACAAACAAGCTTGAAAAGTTCGTAGGATAAGGCTCTAAAAATGTAAGAACTTCCTGCTTGTCCAGCAAGTTGTCATGGTTAAATGAAAACATGAAATGCAGCTTACGTAACACATGACGTGGTGGAAGGGTGGTATGCAAGCATACTTTTTCACTTGAGAAAATGTATGAGCAGAAAGTCATAGATTCATCATTTAATCATCCATCACGAGAAACTGGTCTGTGAGCTCAAAAGTTGAGTGGATTTTGAATACGAGTTAGAATGTTCCACAAAATCCTTAGTAGTAGTACAAAATTATAAATGTGGATTCTGGCAGATTAAACTGAAAATGAGTACAACATGAATTGAGTGAATGAAGACCATACATTATAGATTTTAAAAGTACCAACCTGATTAAATATAAATGGTACTGTTTTGAATCTGCTCCAGTCAGAGTAGACTCTTCAGTGTGCTTGTTGCCTAATGATGGTGAGCAGGTTTTTTGGTCTTCTTCTTTCCTAAATAGTATTCCAGTTTCAAATAAGATTTCCACATGAGGTTTTCCTGAAGCAGTTCCAGGCCGACCTGTCCTGGTGGAAACCCAGAGCCATATAAGTTGTTGAATGACAGGATTCAGAACTGAGTGAAACTCCCCATGAAACTTTCACACCCTTCTTCCTTCCCTAAAATAAACTTGTCACACCCCTCTTTCGCTACAGTAGTTCTCATATTCTCTTCATTATGGTCAGGACTCCTCAACGTCACTAGTCCCCTCTCATTTCTTTACCAAACAACATTCCTGAAGACGTTGGAAAGGTGTGTCAGCACTTGCCTCGCCTTCGGGTGAAACAGCTATAGATTACAATCTGTCCTTTTCTGAATTCAGCTTGGAAGAGTGAGCAGATGCTCCATAAGACTCTGCTTTACGCCCTCATCCTATATCACTTTGAAACACACTACATAAAGCTCTTCATAAAGTTCTCTACCCCCAGAGATAAAATCTATTTACTTCTCCTTGTGGTTGAAAACTACCTGACTGCATTCTTCAGGGCTGACGCCACCCACTGCAAACCGACAGATGGATCTTTACACAGTGACAAACTCAATGGGAGGGATCTCTGTTGGCTCCACACCCAGTAAGGTCTGCATGATGCAATGATTATCTGCTTACATGCATTGCTCTGGATTCTCTAGATATCCTTTGTCAGTTGGTTCTTATTATTAAGATATTATAAAAATGTGCATATTCTCCTGGTATTGAGAGTTACAGGTCAAAGAGCAGGGAGATTTTAGAAAAAAATGTATAGACTCATTCAAAATCAGGAAAGTCAAGAGATTTTGATACATCCAGATTCAGGAACTGAATCTTCTCAAACCATCATAGACCATCGGAGGAAAGCCCTTAGCTTGAGTAAAAGTACCAATACCTACATGTACAAATAGTTCCATAACTAGTAAAAAATGCCGTGGCAATTTTACTTAAATAAACCTAAGTATTTTCTGGACAATGTTTTCAAATTCAAGGTCCTTGCAGAAATATGTCGTATGAGTTGGTAACATCATCGTACACTACTAAAAAAAATAAAGAGAACACTTAAATCACACATCCCAGATCAGGATGAATGAAATATTTCAGTTGAAAATCTTTATTAATGACAAAGGGTAAATTTTTGAGAACAAATTAACGTAAGGACGATCAATGGACACCAAAATCATTAACCCAATGAGGACTGGACTCAGAATCATACTCAAAATCAAAGTGGAAAAATTAGATCCCAGGCTCATCCAACTTTTGTGAATTTCCTCAAGAGAACACATAATGTGGCTCAGTAGTGTGTACGGCCTCCACGTGCCTGTATGCACTCCCTACAACTGCTGGGCATGCTCCTGATGAGAAGACGGATGGTCTCCTGGGGGATCTCCCTCCAGACCTTGATCAGGGCATCAGTGGTGTGGCGCTGGATGCAACGATACATGATGTCCCAGAGTTGCTTGATTACATTCAGGTTTGGGGAACGGGCGGCCAGTCAATAGCATCAATGCCTTCGTCATCCAGGAACCACTGACACACTGCAGACACATGAGGCAGGGCATTGTCATACACCAGAAGGAAACCCAGGGCCCACTGCACCAGCATACGGTCTAACAACGGGTCTGAGGCTCTCATCCTGGTACCTAACAGCAGTCAGGGTATCTCTGGCTAGCAGGTGGTGCTCTGTGCGGCCCTCCAAGGATATGCCTTCCCAGATCATCACTGATCCACCGCAAAACCGGTCATGCTGGAGGATGTTGCACATCTGCTAAGTGTGAACCTGCTGTCATCTGTGAAGGGAACAGGGCGCCAAAGGGGATCTGCCATTCTGGTTTCTCTGGCAAATGCCAATCGGGCTGCACGGTGCCAGGCTGTGAGCACAGACCCAACTTGTGGACGTTAGGCCCTCGTGCCACCCTCATGGAGTCTGTTTCTGACAGTTTGGGCAGAAATATGCACGCAAGTGGCCTAATGGAGGTCATTTTGTAGGGCTCTGGCAGTGCTCGTCCTGTTTCTCCTTGAACAAAGGAGCAGATAGCAGTCCTGCTGATGGGTTGCGGCCTTCCTATAGCCCCCTCCACCTCTCCTGGTGTACTAGCCTGTCTCCTGGTATCTCCTCCACGCTCTTGACACTTTGCTGGGATACACCGCAAACCTTCTGGCCACGACGCGTATGGATGTGCCATCCTGGAGGACTTGCACTACCCGAGCAACTTCTGCTCAGGCTGCAGATACGCCTCATGCTACCACTAGTGGAGAGAGCGCTGGAAAAATTCAAAACCAGCCAAGAATCAGCCAGAAAGGATGAGGAGAGGGAAATGGTCTATGGCTACCACCACCAAAACCATTCCCTAATACTGGTAGCCTCGCTAATTGCCTCTGCTTTCCACCTGTTGTCTGTCCAATTTGAACAACAGCACGTGAAATTGATTTACAATCATTATTGCTTCCTGACTGAACAGGTTGATATCCCGGAGGTGTGATTGACTTTGAGTTACACTGTGAGGATTTTTTTTTTTAGTAGTGTATATGACACAATTAAATGATATTATTATAATTATTACTCAACTATTATAAACTTTACTTTTATTCATCACATTACAAACATACAGAACGTCGTGAAATGTATCTCTGCATTTGACCCATCCCTATTAATGTGAATACTGGATTTTAAAAACTAAAAACTTGAATAAATTATAATTATAACATCTAGTTCTTTATAATAACATCAAGTTATTATTTTCTCCGTTGATTGTTTCTGAAAAATGCTGTGACACATTCACAATGGTTGTGCATAAAGATATTTAACATGTATGGATGTTTTAATTTTCATAATCAATAATGTAAAGATGAGAAGATCATTATCAAAATAGTCAATTAATTTTCTGCTAGTAGATTAATCAACTTATCATATCATCTGTACTTTTGCCAATTTAATCTTTAACAACACATCGTAATTTATTAACTCTATGTATGTGTTTGTCCAGAAATGTCCTTTTGTAAGCTAACTTGAAAATAAACATTAAAAAAAAGTTCAGAATTTCCTTTATTGTACTAAAAAGGGGCACAAATTGAAAGGATTAAAATACTGTTAAAATACAGTACTTCAGTAAATGTACATTTCATCCATTCAGTATTGTGTGGTAATACGGTTAAATAAATGTCTGTGGTTTCTCAGATGGGCTCATTCTTGAAATCAAACAACTCTATTTTATGAATTCATCATTACATATCAGCTGATCAGATTTTTATTATATCCCTGAAAAGTCTTTTATTATATTATATTAATATTATATTAATATTATAGAATCATAGTCCGCCACAGATCCTTTGTTTTGACGGCATTACTCAAAAACGTTTTCATGGATCATTTTCAAATTTTATACCTACATAGACCTCAGTATGAGGAAGAACTGGATTGATTTAGGAAGATTCAGTTGCATGTTTCTGCCAGTAGGGGAAAGTTCATCTCCAAAAGTTTATGGGGTCCAAATTTGGTGCGTCTGAATCGACTCAAAGATATCAATCAAGTATACATTTTATTTTACTCTTAATAGTTTTTATTTGACAGACTGGGGGAGCTATGTTTTCTTAACTAAAGACTTTATCGAAAATAACTTCCAAATTAGTCCAAATTTACCTCATATAATCCACCTCAAGGATATCTGTTATTCTATTTTACGGTAATTGTTAATTTTTCACTCACTAAGGAGACTCTTTTTTTTGTTCCAAAAACATTTTCTTTTACCCGTTTCCAAATCTTCATATCTGATTATGTCTAAATTGGTTCATTTGAATCTACACAAGGTTGTGGTCAACCTTTGCCTGGCAATGTATGGATCCACTCTGGTACAGTTGATTCCATTACTGTTTCAGCACTGCCATTTGCTGGTACAGGTGAGAGAAAAGATGTCCATGTTGTGTTCATCCATGTATCATCAAAATGTATGCTAATGCAATTGTTTAAATGACTGTTAGAGAAAACATCACACCATAAGAAAACACAAGTGTAATGTAGATGTAACTATCAGTCACAGAATCTAAATCAACAGATATTCTAATAATGAATGAATCATTAAGGATATGAAAAGTGTTGCAGGTGTGAGGGATATTTATTAGTAGAAATTCTTTTTGAATGAACAATATAACTGGTAGAAAAATTAAGAGTATTCTGTCCGTACAAACATAAATACAGGTGTAATCTATTTCACTGATAACACCATAAATATCTTCATAAAAATAAAAAATAAAGGAGGACTTGATCAACAGTTAAACTTTTTGAAACAACTTAAATCGGCCCATCAAACTAAATAGGTTCATTAGAGTAAAGCAGAATCACTTATTTCTTAGTATACATTCAACAACAAAAAACAACAACTATTGTTTAGAAATCCACGGCAGGCTATCACATCCAGGAACAACAGATTTTGACGTCCATCTTACACAAAGTCTGGCTGAAGGTAACTGTTAGAGAAAGAAAATTTCTCAAATGTCAATTTTGTTTAGTAAATACTTTTTTTCAATGTACAGTATCTGTTACTGTTAATGATTTTGTGCCATCAGGGCGATCCTCTAAAAGTGCAAAGATGTCCTATTGATGCAGTGAGTAGCAAGAAGAGCTGACATTAAGGTGGTCATGGAAGAAGACGGAGATGACTTCTTTAACTCGCCACCTGACTGAAATCTTCAGTGCTTCACGAAGAAAGGATGAGCCAGGGCTTTGGCGGCTGAGACGCGACTGCTTGGTCTGAATGTCAGACATTGCTGCAGGTAAAGAGACGTCATTTGAAATGATGAGAAAAAAAAAAATTGTGATTAATAAACTCTTGTATAATTGCATTTTGTCCATGTATGTACCTATTTATTCTAAACAGCAGCCATGAAAACAACTCTTACAAACAAACCTTTGAATTTGGACTGAAATTTCTCGGCAGCTATTGGAGGACTTGACATGAAAGTTTGTGCAAATGCTAATCTAGAGGAATTGACTTTGGTTTTAGCGCCACCATGAAGTGGAAATTATTGATTTTTCATGAAAGAGCTCTTGTGTGAATTTTTATGAAATACAATCCAGAAAATCAAATGCCCTTCAGTGTGACCTGTAATTTTTTATTTTACAATAATCAACAGGTCAAAACTTTAATTGGTCCAATTAAAAAGTGTTCATATGTCTTCCAATAAACAACATCTACATAAGCATAAGCTGTCTTTTTTCATCCTTGGTAGCAGATGCGACTAAACTGATTTAGCATTCACGCTAAACATTACATCACTATACATTAGCAAGTTAGCAATGACATTGTGAACATGCCAAGTTAGCATTTAGCATCAGTGGTAATCATCAGTCTAAACAAAAATTAACCTGTAATGTCAGAAAACCACCATGTAACAGAGATCTGCTCACAGATAGGAGGTCGTTCTCATCCCGGCCAAGGTTGTGCAGGGGTTTGGTGCAGGAGCCTTTTGGCCCCCAGCTGACAGAGTATGAGACTGGGCTTTCCTTGGGCCAGTCTTCCTCATTGGGCAAACCAATCACCCTGACATGCACACAAGGGAAACCAAGAACTGAGCAGGGGCCACAGGAACCAGATAACTGCTGAATCCACCATTTTCAAGCAACAAAGTCAGATTTTACCTCTGCCAATAAGGATATGTTTTTGCCAGCATTGATTTGGCCGTAGGCAGAATTAATCATAAAGTTAGGATTGGATTTTAGTGAAATATAGTGAAGGGGTGTATATTGGACCGAGATAGAGTTGGTTGGATCTAGGAGCAAATTTAGTTGTTTTTTTTCATACTCTTAAACGCTGCAAGATCGGTCCTTCTGCTATAGTGCCACATCGAGTGGTGGAAAATTAAATTTATAGAACCTTTAAAACCCCCATTTCGTCAGATATGTGTGTCATTTAGCCATCACAATCGAGCCCTAGTCAAAGCTGTTTAGATACGCTTCTCCATTTTTCCTGCTCCTAACAAATTAGCTTTAGGACAGAATCTTCACTTGCTGCCTAATATATCTCGCAGACTGGCAGGTGCCATTGTAACAGACATATATAGACATATATATATGTCTATATATACATATATATGTCTATATGTCCATATACATATATAGACATAATATATATATGTATATATATATATATAAGAAAAAAGTACTCACTCAAAGATTTTTTGCAGCTGTTGTACCTCTGTGTATCCCTGAAACAGTGGTCTGTGGAAGAACATATATAATATAGCAAGTTTCTCTATATTGACAATATATACATATCTCTTCCAACCAGACAACTACTCCGTTCTACTTACCTCAACAGGAGGAGCTCGGCAAATATGCAGCCGACGCTCCACATGTCCACTGAGGACATGTAAACAGAGTTCAGCAGCACCTCAGGAGCTCTGTACCACAGCGTGACCACCTGAAGAGACAGAGGAACATTTTCACCTCAGGGAAAGGAAAAGAACACAATACATATAGTTTAAAAAAAATTAGGCTCCACAATGTCTTGAGAGAGGGGTTATTGTAGTGTCGATTAACTAATTTTGCTCTTTCCTTTACCCATCAGCCGATGAGCGTCACCAAAGAGAGCTCACATGTCGCCTCACTTACGCCTGGAGTGAGAGCGATGTTGAAGGTGTAGATGCGTGCTAGTCCAAAGTCTGCAATCTTGACTTCTCCACAGCTGCTGATCAGGATGTTTTTTGGTTTCAAGTCCCGGTGTACCACCATGTTTGTGTGCAAGAAGTCCAATCCCTGTAGCAGCTGCTGCATCACATCCTGTAGACAAAGTAAAGCAGAACTTACTATTCTATCTATAGAGCAATGTCCAGACGCAGGCACCTGTCTCCTTATACAGCTTTTTTAGTTAGTTTAGTTTTTGGAGCATTCAGGGGAGTCCCATAAATTTTGGAAGTCGGACAATCTTATTGACAAAAATGTCTGTGAGATTGTAACATTCAGGTTGTCATCAGTTATTGGTAAATAAATCACATGAAATGGATGAATGTAAAATGTGATACATGTTCTAATAAAGGACGTCAAACACTTTGTTCTTCTTATCAAAATGGAGCTTTTACATACATGATTTATATACATTATGCTGGTCAAAAAAGAACATGTATATATTTGTGACATTATTTGCCTGGCAAGCAGTCGTTAATTGTAAAATGCTTGAAAATATTGAATATTTTTGAATTGCCAATCATTTGTATTATCATTTGATATTATACAGGTACATACGTATCTTAATTAAATATTGTATAATTAAGAACTTTTTTTAATCCAAAATCTGTTGTTTTCTTTTATGCACTTTGCAGCCGGGTGACGCCACTTGGTGGGAATCGGGGGATATTTGTTTTCTTTTCGCTCTTTATCTGTAATCGGTTTGTGTTTTTTATTATTATTCATGATTATTAGTCTGGCTGTTGTGTGTTCTGGGGTGGGATTGTAGGGTAGGGATGGATCACGCTTATGGAAAAGTCTACCTGTCCTTGTGCCTCTGTTTTATTTACAAAGGTGCCTATGTTTGTAGAATACATATTAAATCATAAAGAATAATCAAAATTTATTGCTGTTTAAGAATCTGAAAACTGTTTGAGACAGTGGTGAAATGCTATTGGGAAGTAGTAGTTGTATAATCCTGGATCATATCATATATTGTATGTTCATCATATTGTGTATTATTTGTTTTCATGTTAAAAAAATATAGTATATTATACATTTTTATGTGAAAAATAAAGAGTCCTATAAATTTCCCCTGAAATGCAGTGAGGTAAAAATATTTGGCAGAATAAATTCAAGTTTGTCAAGTTAATGACAAACTTGAGTTAATGTGCTATTTTGCAGTTTCTTTGTAAAAGTATTTTAAATCCCACCACTGGTTCAAATGCACCATTATGCTGGTTAAACTGGAAATTCTGGGTTTAAGTCAATAAGAACGTTTTCAAATATCGCGCATTGTATAAAATCAGCAGACACCGAACTCACCTTCATCCTTACTCTGTGGACAATTTCCGATGTTTAGTTAATTTTGAGGTTTCAAGATAATAGTTCCTTCCTGATAAAACGTAGTGATTTGTGTCCCCAGATACATTAAGTGAGTTCATTGGGAGTGTGCAAATGTGTTCACGTGTTAAACTTGCTTATGATGCAACAAATAAAAGTAAAATTGACCTGTGCATGTTTCAACAGTGAGCCTTGCTCTACAGGCTAACCCTCACAATTCAAGAAGAACATAGGTGATAAGAATAAAATACTGATTTTTAGGGATACACAATTTAAATATATTTACAGCCACGCACTGAAAAGTCAGGAGTTCACACCTTAATACAGTCACGGCTCATTCCAGCAGCAGGAACCTTGGACAAGTAAGTGGACAAATCCTGGTCAATGTATTCCAACACCAGAGTGAGGTCTAAGGTCCTGCCCACCGGCACAACAGAGGCATCCACCAGCCTGCACAGAGGAGTCATCATTAGATTAGAAAACACACACCAAGAACTACAGCTCCGTTTTTATGGTCAGCTGCTTATATTATATATTATAAACATGGAGACAAGATATATATATATATATATATATATATATATATAGTGACATATAGATGGATATATAGTATACAGTGACATCACAAGGGGAAAGGTGATAGATGGGTGCTACATCCCAATACAACTGCAAACAAAGCATCCCAAAAATGGCGTCATGGTGAGCACACTGGTTGTTGGAGCTGGTACCAAGGATTTGGAGGAAACGGCTCAACGGGAAGGTAAAATAAAATTCATTTTGTGCCTAAGGAAGAAGGACGGTCATAAAGGGGGAAGCCAGGACCTTTTGTGTTACAGATTATCGAGATATTGATTGAGTTGGCCGTGTACATTTATGTTCCCCAGATTACTTAAATTGAAAATTACCTTTGATTAGGATTGAAGAATCTTTATTGTTTGAAGAATTAAAGTGAATATCCTTTTTTTGAACAAGCAAATCTTTCCTGTATTCAAGTTAATTGCACTGCCTCGCATTTAATTACTACACTACATGTTTGTTATACAGATAGTGTTACTGGTCACTCTATGAATTAAAACCTCAACCCACAGCTACGACAGAAGTCATGTTCATTTAAGAGTATTTTTTTATTGCATTGAAATAACGATATCATGTCATTAATTCAAATTTTGAATGAATATGATATTTATCTTAGAATTATGAGATGAGCTTTCATAAAGAAAATAAAATAAAAAAGAGGTTTGCTCTGTTCCGATGAATTTATGTTATATCTAACAACCATTATAGTGCTTCACACATATAATATAATGCATTCATGCAAACTGGCGACTTCAGAGAAGGTCCGACAATTGCTGAAAATAAGGATAACTCCTTACTATCTCAATTGTTTGATTTCTAAATGAATGAGATAGCCCAAAAAAAGATAAAACAGACAAGTAACATAAGGGAAACTTGTGATACATTTGGTTTTCCTTTACTTGTGTTCTACATAAAGGTCAGTGGTATTGAATACATTATTTTTTCTGTGAATGGCGGTAATAAAAGTTGAAATCCCTTATAATATATCAATACTGCACAAGGTACATTATTAGGCTCTTACAAAAACATCTGCTAGGAATATCCTTCAAAAGGCTAATAGCATATTCTTTAATGCTTTGATTACATCTCTCTGCCTCTGTGCTGCCTAACATGCATGCATATACCACTCAATATTTATTTCCCACAATATGCATCCTGTTATACGGATGTTCTTGTTCTTACACTGTTTGTATTGTTACAATTCTTAACCTTGCTTCACATAAACTTTAGATATGCTGAAGGCTTTTGTTATACCTATTCCTATTTAACAAAACGAGGAAACCATGTAATGGCAACTATAACAAATACACATATCTTATAAAACTGATATTAATTGATGCCTGAAAAAACAGAGCAATTTCTTTCTGATTTATGGCAGGGGGGAAAAAAATTTAGGGCCTGTACATTTTTAATTATACTCCAGTAAAGAATGAACACTTCAATTTTTACACAAGTAATTGTACATCTACAACTAGAATCAAAGATTTTTTTTCCTCCAAATCAGTCCTTTGACATGAACCTACTTGATTATGTTGGGATGGTTGAATAACTTCATTTTCCGCAGTAGCGCCACCTCGCGGATCATGACGGCAGGGATCCCAGTGTGTGACGTGTCTCGGCCGATGTTGAGCTTCTTCACTGCCAGGACACGCTGGTTCCCCCCGGCCTCTCTGGCCTTGTACACCTTCCCATATGATCCTGCTCCTACCTCGGCCAGGAGCTCGTAGGTCAAAGGTTTGGTGCAGGTGTCCATACTCTTTCAAATAAATGCAGAATTAACCTGAATTTATAAGACCTGTTTCAGATTGACATCAGATAAAAGTCACTTTTTCCGGCATCCTTCCGTCAGTGTGAGTCAGACTTATGCTAGCTAACAAAGCACAGCTAACCAGCTGGAAGGTCATTTTCACCTGTCATAATCCCCACCAGACATTACAACATTTGAAAGCATTTACAAGTTGTGTTCTTGCATTGCTTTGAGTGATATCTGGTGTTTTTACTGTACCTCAGACTGTTGAACATATGTTCCTCACCATGCCAATTGCCTGGACATAAACGTTGCACCTCTGAAGCCAGCACAAGAGAAATGTCAGAAAATCACACCCCTTTCCTTCTCCCACTAATCAGAAGGCTCAAATTTTACTTTCTGGTGGGTCCACATCTCGTGCCCATGATCCCTACTGCTGTCAGGGTCATTGTAAATACATGTCACGTTCATGTACACAGGGCAAAATTGCGTTCACTGTATAAATATTATAAACGAACATGGGAGTTGCTTTTGAGAAGTGGGAATGTTTTCAAAATAATGGCTGAAGAATAATAAAACTCCAAGTCTGTTTTCACATTTAGAGTTACTGCTTAACAATCAGCAGAAAAGTGGATCTGTTTAATTACGTTTAGTAAGAATGTTTTAAGGATAAAGAGAATGTGTTATGTGACATTCTGGTGTTAGAGGTAGACAAATACACATGAATGAAACAAATAACGAAACCAATTCATTGTTTTTTCACCTTTAATAATTAGGAAGTAGCTGCAGGTACAGAGTTATGAGCAAAGGTGTTTTGGAACACATGATTAAACATTTTCATAGAAGCATCTATACAGTTGAGGTCATTTGCTTAGTGCATACGTTGGCAGTTTAAAACGGACAAGTACTGAGGTATGTAATGTCACACATGCTTGATTATCTGCAAATCTGAAATGGAACATAGAGCCATGACTTGGCATGGCAACTATTTTTCTTTGTTCAATGTAATCTGAGAGTCTGTACTCAGACAGGTTTTTTTAAATTTTTTATTATTACTGATTATTTTCATTACATAAATATCACTCAGCTGAATTTACTCCCCTTTCATTTTGTCATTAATTTGTTTTGTTTTCTTTGCCAGGTTGATGGCATCCAAATGTATGTTGCGGTTGAGAATGACTGAGCCGCAGGTGAGAGCTCCAGCTAGGGCGCCAGCGAAGCCACATATAAACACATCCTGACCTGCGACACATAAACAGGAAATTTAGTCAATTTAGATACTGTTAAATCACATGGGTAATTCTATGAAAACCGCTTAAATGGACGAACCTGTCAGATAGAGGTTCTTCAGTGGAGTCTGAGGTCTCACTATAGCATTAACTTCAGGGCTGAATCGGGCGAGTCCATGATCTGCTCCATATATTTCACCTTTGGGGGCTCCAATATAGTGTACGTTTGTGATTGGGGTTCCGGCATCCATGTACTCAACCTTAACAAACACATCAAGAACACAGGTCACTCTATTTTGAATGTGTAGAGATTGTAAGAAGCAGGAAAGCTAGAGTGGTTTTAGATTTGTGTATTACCATCCACATTTCTTCAGAGATTCAAATATGAGTAATAAAATCACACCTTGAATGAAAGTCGATCAGAGACTAAAACTGTCTTCTGGCAAAGATCGGCAGTAATAAGTTACATCAGCATCATACCAAAAATATAAAGAAACCAGTAATAAAATATGAATAAACATAACTATTTGTATAAAAATTGCTTCTTAAATAGAGCTATTTAATAAATAAGACTAGATATAATAAATAATATTTTTGGTGAATTAATTTAGGGGGTTATAATCCAAGGAGTGCCAGCCTAATGAAGGCTCAGGAGGGCAAGCATTGCCATGAATCTCATGGATCCGACTCAGAACTGTTACCTTGTCTCTAGTAATCTTGGGGAAGACATCCATAACCATCTCCAGAATAGTATCAATGAAGGTTTCCTTCAGCTCCTTGTAGGCAGGCCCTCTGTTATTCACTTTGTCATCCTTCCACTCCTCAAACCACTTGTAGCTGGCAAAACTGACTACACTCAAAGTGGACTTCCCTAAAAGAGGGCAAAACATTGTAATGTAATTGCTATGACTTTTACGCGAGTATAGCTTCACTGCACATGCTGCATCACCTCCCATGTTTCTATACCTGGTGATCTTTCCTCCCAGGTTGGATCTTTGGCTGATGGAGAGGCGACAAACACGATGGGTATGTTTTTTGCAGAGTCTTCCCTCTTTCCATTCATGTAGTTCTCAGCCCTGATAATGAAAACAGGCGGCTTCTGTTAAAATACTAGGCCAAATACGACGTCTTGACTAAATTCCTGGTAGCATGTAGTAACTAAAACACAATGCATTGCAGATCACATCTTCCAACTGATCTGCCAGTCCACAGAATAAAAATTAAATTATCAATTGTGTAGATTGAATGTTGAGTGTCAGTGGTCAATGAATAAAAAAGGATAAACTCAGATCTTTTCGAAAAATGGAAGATTGTTTTGTTAAGAAGGTCTAAATTTGGTAAGAACTCAAGTGTGACATGTGACAATCAGGAAATACTGCATAAGGTACTTGATGACGTACAGTTCATCGAAATTGTTTTCAGCAAAGATCCAGTAGTTGTCTGCTTTCAGACCTAGATCCTCCTTGGTTCCAGTCAGACCCAGAAACACACTTATGCCACCTTCACCATTCTTCATCATGCTCAGCTGCCTCTGTATAGCTGCATGAAACAATTGTCATTCCACAGAAGGCAAATTCACAAACACATCAAACATAAAAGCTGGTTTAACTCCATTCTCACGAAAAAATGATTTTAAAAAAATATCAATGAATCACAAGATGGATGAATCACTGCTTTTTCTTCAAGGTCACTGCACATTGAAAATCTGTGGATTTTTAATGTGCAGTGGAAAAATCCACTTGATTTACAACTATATGCTCCCAGATATTTTTTTTTTAGAGTGTCAACACTCCACTCTGGTTTAAGCTAGATACAAGCCATGAGTTGCTATTAATCTAGAGAATCTGCACTTTCAAATTAACTGCTGATTGTCTGAGTCGCTTTATCCCATTGATAAAAAAATGCCTGGATTAGTGAAAGATTTGGAAAGTCTCACCTTTACCCTGGCACATCGCTTATCCTAACTGAATGTGTATTGATCAATTCTCACTCGCATTTTTGGAGGATGACGTCTATAGTCACAATTCTGTGTCGGACGACCTATTGGCTCCAGTGGGTGTCATCGCATCGCAAGTATCTGATTCAGAGATTTAATTGTTTTGCCCTTGATGCCAGTCGATAGGATTATTACACAGCTCAAAGCAAAGAAGTTTGTTACCTTTATAAATGTATATGGCTCACATGATCTGGAATTTGTGTGGTACTTTATAGCGTAAAACACAAAAGCTTAACAAAACAAAGTCTAATTTTGAGTCTTAGTCGTAATAGAAAAAAACTATATAAAAAGCAAACTAATAATAAAATAAAAAAATAAAAATAATAATTTCAGGACTTATTTCTCACCTGGCATGGCCTGGAGTTCTTTGGGCAGTAGCTTCTGGTAGGTGTTGAAGATGCCAGCATTAGAGATTACCACAGGGGCACAGATGTGTATATCCTCTTGTCCCTTCATGACGCTCACACCTGAAAGCAAGCAACTAACAGTCAAGCCCCTCACTGAAGTAGCTTCACAGGAAAAAAAATAGGAAATTAAACCCACCATAAGCTTCCTTGGCATCATTGAACAAGATTCGATTGACTGGAGCTCGAACCAGAACTGCACCACCCGCCTTCTCAATGATGGGGATCATGTGGTAGGCAATTTCACTGGCTCCGCCTTTTGGGTACCAGGCACCATTCAAGTAGTGAGTGATAAGCAAGCTGTGCATACAAAAGCTGGCATCTTTTGGTAAGTTGCCTGAAGACGATAGAAGGAAACAAGAAGTATGAGCAGAACTTTGAAGAAATTAACTGATTACTGGAACAAAACTGAGGCTTTGTGTTACCGTAGGTGCCAAAGATGTAGGAGAAGACAGCCCGGAGGTCCTTATTCTCCGTCAGCTCATTGACCACTTCTTTCAGGCTGCGGGGTGCCATTTTGTAGAAGAAGGATAAACGTTGAACCAGACCGGTATAGACAATGAACTTGGCCAAGGGGCTGGGGATGAGCTTCAGCATAGCGAAAAGCCAAACACCACGCCCCGCTTTCTGAAGAAAAAAAACACGACACACAGATGATGGCGGTAACTACACTCTGTCAAAGACGATTGTAAGTTAGTGCAATCAAAGTAGTTACTGTATCTTATCTCTGTACTTGTATAATCAAACTTATACAACGATCAGGCATATCATTCAAACTACCTGTGTATCATAGAGTATGCCCCTTCTCTGTGCCAAAACAGCTGTACGATAAACTGAGTTATGACACCTTTCTATCAAAACCAGCGGTAACTTAAAGCAATTTATGCTACAGAACATCTTCCGTGGGTACGGACATCACGGGCTAGCCTTCGCTTCCCATGTGTATCAAAGAACCTTAGGGCACCCATGACCATTTCCCTGGTTCACCAGTTTTTTTCCATAGATTTCTTTGGTAGGTAGAACCAGGACCACCCAACAAGACCTGCAGTTTCTGAGATCAATGAAATTAAGTTCACCAATTAGTGGTTTGAATGTTATGGCTTATTGGTTTATATCTCGCTTTTAAAGATTTTCTGTTTTGTGTAATTTCATCCTACAAACTACAAAATAAATATAATTTCACACGTAGGTCAACATTTAACATTGTTATTTCATGCATTAAATTATATTTCTGACATTATTTTGTTTATCCTTCATCGATTCTTTCATTATCCATAACTTCTTATCCTGTTGTGGGTCACGGGGGCTGAATCCTATCCCATTTTTTTCTCCCAATTAAATTAACATTATTTTAGATACATTTATAAATTCATAATTAAAACTTTGCCAAATGAAGATGCCCCTTCAGAAAAAAACAACTATTTTATAAAAGGAAATATTTAAAAAGAAAAGCTTTTTAAGACACCTCAGAATATTTTTAAAAAGTTTAAATTCATGAAACGGAGAGGAAATGTGTCATACAATCAGGAATCCATCTACTTTATTATTTTATCTATCTTTTAAATCATTTGTCTTTTATTAAATTACTATTTTTGTTTTATTCCATCAGTTGCATTTGAAACTTGATTTTTGAAGATTGATTAAAAAAATTAATATAACAAAAAAGAATGAAAGTGATATTCCTTCCTTCATCTATGTGTCAAAGGCATGTGGTCCTTCAGGCAGTCTGTGTAAAATGATGTAATAACGGAGCTATTAAGAGATGTTGCCAATTTCTCTGACCTTTAATTTACTGACTCTTGATTCCTTGAACAATATCAGTGACAACTACAACAGACATATGGATAACGAAGCCTTTCTGTGCAAAGTACAGTTAGTAAACATAGTTCACTAGGAGAAAAGTAAATTTGTCAATTTTGAATATTCTTATTATCTATGGAGGAAGAATGGTTTCTAAATTTTCACTGAAAAAGATATTTTGCTTTAAGCCTCCAATTCCCAAACAATTGCTTGTATTAAATTGGCAGATAATAAATATTTTTTCCTGATACTGATAATCAAAAGATCCTACCTTGGCAAGCTTCACGTACTCATCGATAGCCTTCTCCTCTCCAGGGAAGCATTTCTTAAGCTCTTCAGGGAAGCGGGTCCTGCCACTGTAGATGGGATACTGGCGGCGGTTTTCTGGTGGTCCCAGCACTACTTGGTCATAGGGATTCTCCAGAGGCTCCCACTGCAACTGTCCGTTAGTCATTTGGTCCAGCATGCAGCGGAAGGGCTTGTGATCCAGCAAGTCACCAATGTAATGGATCCCTGAGGGAAAAATAGGTTCATTTTGACCAATACTTGCATGTTGACTTGCAATATGATATCAATCACAATCGTACAAGACTTCAATTTATAAAATTCTCCTTCCTTTCCAAAGTACAGCACAACTTTCATACACACAGATGTTGGTGTTAAAAAAGAGAAGAAAAAAAAACTGTCATCAGTCAAATGAATTGAAACCGTTGCAGCACTTTTGTCATTTTTTGTACATATTCATGAAAAGAAGCTAGTGCGATCGTTCTCACCAACATCAAATTCAAAGCCCTTCTCGGTGAATGTATGGCAACATCCTCCAGCCCGATCATGCTGCTCCAGAACAAGGACTTTCTTTCCTACTTTTGCAAGCAACACTGCAAGCCCAAGTCCACCGATCCCACTGCCGATTATGATGGCATCCAGATCAGCAGGTACTTTACTAGCCAGAAAACCTAGTAAAAACACGACAAAAATTTCAAACAACGCACAGGAATGCCAAAAATGACAGGGGTCTAAGTTATATTATTTCTAGAATTCCTGAACTAAATCTAGATCTAAGTAAGATCTAACCCACAGATACAGAATACACAGCATTCCAGATTTGTATATGTGAGAATGCTTGGCTCTTCTGGATTTGATGATTTAAGAGCACTTGACTGTTTCTTAATTTGAAATTAAGAAATGAGAAAACATCAGAGTTGACAGAGAATTCTGACTCTGATACTAACTAGATAAAAACAATTAATAAATAACAATTTTACAATCTCGGGTCATCTTAGGTCAGGAGACCATGTGTGAGTAACAATACAGTAACACTGCAATATTTGCTTGTAGGGGGTTTTATTAAATCGATCAAGGAATTTAAAGAGATACACTTATTTATAAATGTATAAATAAGTAATGTTTCTCTGAACGAGGAAGTAATTTTTTTATACAGTTTAATTCAAACAAACACTTTTCTCGAGATAATTAAACATAGAATTGTTTGATAAGTCTATTTCTGCCCAGAGTTAATATATTAATGTTCTCGTATTTTATGACACAGCATGTATGCATGAATAGAAAATCGCTCACCTTGTTTCAGAACTTTATTTTTCTCTTTTCGGTCGTGAACCATCTTCTTCAACGGTTCACGAGTGTCCGTCTTGAAGGGATTAGGCCCGGAATCAATGAAAACATTCTTCAAAAGAAATATGATCAAAGCTACAGAGATAATTGTTAAGATGAATAACATCTTGGAATTGTGTCAAACACTCGTGTCACCGGCGCCAGTTTCCGCGTTAAAAGCGCAAACCTCATAACTGACATGTGAAATACCGACCAATCAAAATACGCATCAGGATAAATCGACCAATCAACACCCCGCTGAACATGAGGAAGCCTCACCCTAACTGTTTCGTAACTTGAGGTTTGCTTGACCTATGTTGCATATTTCAACGTTGAACATAACGAGTAAAACCAGTTTTTTATTCAATGTATATATGTATAAAAAACAACATTAAATTGTACCTTGCTCGAAACTTTTTTTGAGCTTAAAGTCAAAGTTTATTTATGTAGCACATTTCAACAACCAAAATGGGTTGAAAAAAGTGCGGAACAGTTACGACTGACAAAAATAATGGCATGAATTATAAGAATAAAAGACCAATCAAATAATCACCTAAAATAAAGCAAGTTATAAGGATAAAAGCACAATGGCAGTGTGTATTCAATAAACATGCCGTACATTTTGTTGTATATTTATACAAACAAAACTAAGCGTCTTGTTACGGAAGCGCATTGCATTCACCAAATAAAAACAAATTCAGACACCTTATCTCATAATCACAAGAAAATATCTCATAATAACGAGATACGGATCTCATAATTACGAGAAAAGGATTTTGTAATTACGAGATATGGATTTCATAGTTATGAGAAAAGGATCTCGTTATTCCGAGAAAAAGATCTCTTAATTCCGACAAAAGGAGGATAAGTTTTTTTTCACATGCCCTGTAATGTTTGTCATGAATCTGTAACTGTATCTGTGCTTTCACCTGCTGTTTGATACAGTCGTATTTGGCCAGGTTATGATTTTTCAATAGTATTTCCCAAGGTGCGTAAGTTCCTGCACTTATTATGTTGGTAAACATGCTATTTGCAGCTGTCCGAAATCAGGATGAAATGAATTGAGAAGTGATAAGTATTTTCTCATATTACGAGAGTTCTGCGAAATTTATAAATGTCGGGATGCTGGTATATTTAAACGTTCTATGCTAGTATCGGAAAGCTTTGCATCATGCGCATGCGCGGTGTGACGCCACATAAATTTAAACACAGTAGCAGAAGCAGTGACAGAATCATTCTTCTGGAACGACGGAAAAGTTGTATTAGTGTTATTAGATATGGCTTGCAGTTAGGATGCACTAATGAAATAAAGTAAAAAACATACAGCCAATGCAAGGACAGATACTGTCACAGATGCTTGATCATGAGGGCATGTGCAAACTAACAATCATATCCTCTTTTTCTTTTAATTATGAGATCCGAATGAATTTTTCTTTTTATTTGGTGAATGCAATGCGCTTCCGTGTCTTGTTTGAGTTCTGATCTAATAAATAATCCCACATGATAGCTCCCATTCAATACACATTGTAAATTAATAATCTGTATTAATATAGTAATATTGGGTTAGACAAATATGAAATATTGAGCAATAATTTATCCTCAAATATAAATAGTAATTCTAATTCTACTAAAATACGTTATCAGTAGTTTGTGTAATAATATTCTTTATTGAGACAAAAATACACTGAAAATTACGTACTCACTTAGCAGTAAGACCATTCCCCGGAGAAGATTGGTTTAGAGCTAGACCAAATTGTCAGCTTAGCCTAGATTTCCAATTTAACAAGTTTAATTTATGATTTGCAGGACTGTTATAATTTCCATATAAATATGAATTAAGATTAACAAGAAAATATCCCTTTGATTAAAAAAACAAACAAAAAACACGCAGAAGCCTCACATCAACTTCTAGATTTTATTTTTTGCTCCAAAAATTATCACCTGCATCTTCAGTCTTCTCCTGCATCATAACACCACAAGACTCATTATTCTGCTTGCAAAAGGAATCAACATTTGTAACATTGCTAATGATGGTCACAGTTCCATTAGCCCCCCAAGACAGGAATTGATACCACATCATCAGTTTATCACTCAAAATGCTGTATTGAGGTAAAATGCTACCTGCAATGCTGATATTTTATAGTTTGAAGGCTGATTAAAGCATAATATCAATGATAATTTATTAAAAGAAAAAAACAAAACAAACCATGACCATGTCTTCTTACAGTCAGGAACTTAACAGTCTGTTCTATGTGCATTTAATCCTGTTGCCAGTGTCAATCTTTTTGTGTTTTATCATACTCGTTTATATGACTACAATTAAGATTTCCTGTATGACTCTCTGAATAGTTGATTTCAGATCAAATGTGTTTGATCCAAAATGAAGCACATTTGATTTTGGATTTCAACCAAAGCCTTTGCAGACTTCCCGAGGGCAGATATAGAATCTGGGACAATCTTAGCTTATTACAATCAATCCCTGCTTGTTATGTATGTCACGTAAAACCTATCATAAGGTCTTTATCATCTGTGAAGCAGTTTGTCCTCATCTGCAATGATTCAAATTTTTATTTTATTCCACTGAGGTGGTACATTGTTATCAGTCTTTATTTCAGAGTTTCCGTCAGTTGATGCTGAAGGAGGACAGTCCGGACAGTTAAGAGATAAGAAGAATACCAGCAGACAAGACAGCAACTCTGGCAAAAACATCTTTTCAAGCAGTATTGGAACATCTCTATAATGAGGTTTGATGAGAATAAAGGCAGGGTCAACCATGAAATAAGAGATCTAAACAGAAGCCCTTTTCTGATGTCCACTTTTGGTAGTTAGTACCTCAGCTTTTTGAGCCATTTCCTTTTTTTTTTTTTAAATAATTTTTTGAAGTGTAATAAACAATCCTTGTAATGAAGATGGTTTTCATTACAGGAAAATTTTGATTTTATTTTTTCTCTAAAACTGATGAATGAGATTATTGTAAGTGCAAAATAGCACTTTCAACATTTATGAATAAAATAAAATAGTACACTCTAGTCTGTATGTGTTAGGGAAAATTCCGAAGTAATGTTTGATATTATTTACATGTATTTTAGGTTTAGAAAGTTTGCCAAGAGTGAGTGAGTGTTTGTTTGGTATACTGTGGTCTGTGCAGATTGTTCTTGTGTGGATGTGAGTTTGATACAATCAAAACAGCTTTCAGATGGTATACAGTTGTTTGGGATGGTAACTACTGCAGCTTAAGGTCAATGTGATTGAGGATGAAGAAAAGGAGAAAGACTCTCCCCACCACATCCTCCTCCCCCCCCCTGGCAGCAGTAGTGTAGCTCAAAGTTCAAATGGTCAAAAAGTAAAAATGGGTGTTGGGTTTTCTTTTCCTGAAGCAGGAAATCAGTCAATCCATCCGTTCCGTCCGTCCGTCAGGTTGTCAGTGCAGTCTCTTCTGGCTGGTCGTTGACACTTTGGCATAAAAGATGTCACTGCAGCACCAACCCAACCTAAGACATTAAAAAGTGCAGTCATTAGGGGAGCTGACATTTTCAGTAACTCGTAGGATTCAAATAAATACTTCACAGAAAAACTGATCAAATAATTAAAACGTAATGAAAACCGGTAGGGATGACTTTTTTTTTTTTAGTTTTTCTGTGTTACTGAGGAGCATACAATCATACAACTCCTCTGGATATATATAAAAATAATTACACAATGTTACACAAAGGGTAACCAATCAAAATGATTAATGGATTCAAGTTAATTAAGTTTACGCTAAAATTTTGCAATTACAATGACTTTTCTTGTTGCTGTAGCAAGCTGCAGTGACGGTATCAGCTTGAATCCCATTGCTTTTCTTGACAACACCCAGTCTACTCTGCCTTTGACTGGCATCACCGGATATGCTTACTTAAACCCACAATCTCACTCCTGATGCATCAAACCTTATCGCCTGCATCCGCAAACAGAAATATGAATTGATAATCTCAATATGTTCGAAAGTCTTTTAACCTGAACTACACCGACTTTATGATATTGTCTTTATAAGAAGAAATTTTCCCATAGAATGTACCTTTTCTGACCCCATACTGGGACACTTCCAATTGTACAGATAATACTGTAGATTCCCATCCCCAATGCCGAACTTAAGCTTCTCCAAGAAAGTCTTGTTCTCCATTAGATCCAGTGCATTGAAGACATCAAACCCTTTCTGTGGGAAGACATAAGTAGATAACTCATCAGATCCCCTGAGATAAACATTTCACAGCACATTTGCATAGTTGAAAGAGATACGCACTGATTTGGCAAGGATGAGCGCGTCAGACATCAAGTCGAGCAGCGGGGTGGTGGTGTGAACGTTGTAAAAGGAGTATGCTGCTTTTAGGCTGCGGTGCATGGGATGGTTCATTATGGTAGAGGGCAGTGTGTAGAAACTCAGGAAATCCGTCACTTTGCCATCATTCTGTCAAGAGAACAACACATATTTTATAAATCCTTTCAAACCTGTTTTGAGACAATTATATAAGAAAACGTCACGGGTAAAATCTTTTCTTTACCTCCACCAGGTAAGTGTCGATAATATTTTCCTGGGGCAGCAACCAGTGTTCTACCTCTTCCTGATTCATGGAAGGGACCAAGTTGAACTGGCTCAGGTACTCACGGAGGAGGCGGTGAACCACAGGTACATCCTTCTTGGTCATCGGTCGCAGACCTTGAGTCTTAGGAGTCTGAAGGAAACAAGACAGAAAGAAGAAAAATAAAGGGATGGCAAAGACATGTAGTCTTAAATTTCTGTTCGGTCAAATTTGTGCATTTTCTCTAACCTCGGGCAAGCGGTACAACTTCATGGTGCGCTGCATAGTCATGTTCCTACTTAAGTGGGAGAACTTCACCTCGATTAGTTTGCGTGGGTTCAAAGAGCGATGCCAGTACCTGTTAAAATAAATCTGATTCGTAACCGACAGAGACAGTGGGGTGTGTGAGCGCAGAATATGGAGGGCCATTTCATCAAACCCACCTGCATGTGCCCACAGGTTTGGGCAGTACTACTCCAGCAGTGTAAACCGCCTGAAAGATGCCCTGCAGGTTGACCCGTCTGGTGATTTCTCTTATCAGAACTGGAGCAACTCGTTTGGAGCGAAGCTTCTTATGGACGCAGAGAAAATTGATCTCAACCATTTTCTTTTCTCTAAACATCAAGCAAAAATATTAATGGTATGAGCAACTCTGCAACAAACAGAATAATTAGGCTTTAAATAGGTTTTTGAGAGAATGAATTATCATTTTTATTTGAATCCTCCATGTGTTGCTCTCATTAACCAAAGTTTCTTTGATGAGCTGAAGAAACGTCCTACTACAAAGTTTAAATATTTATAATGTTAAGCATAAAATAAATGAGTACATCTTATTAGATGTTAAATATGGACGTGACAGGTAAAGTTATACTGAACTACATTATAATGAGATGCTTCTCAATTTCGTCCTCCCATTTACATACAAGATGGGGAAACTTTAACAGTCCCTCGGGATAAAATGTGATCCTGCACCACCAAGTATAACGTCAATGCTGAAAATGCAATTTAATGTTATAATGAGTTGTATTTGGTTGCATTTTTCATTTCTAGTAAACCTCATTAAATGGTCCTCAATATGTGATGTGGAGGAGTGAATATTAATGCTGCACTGTTGTGTTCACTTACATGTCATAAATACAGATGGTTGCAGGAATGGCACTGATGAAGCCCACCAGCTTCTGGTTGGAGTTAACCCTCACCCCACAATGCCACTGGGGCAACCAGCCAGGAGGCCGTAAGGCCCTGAGTAACAGTGATAAGTCATTAGCAATGTGATAAATTATTTTAACACCTTCATCTGTGCCCAAACATTCACATCCACATGTAAAATTAGAATAAATCAGTGCTGCGGATAATTACCAGAGCAAGAATTCGGGCGAGTAGTCAAATCGGAACATGTTGTCATCATCTTCAACATAATTCTCATTGAGAAGCGTGTAAAGCTCCTTGAGCTGGTTTTACAAAAAAAACGATTAGACATGTCACAAACCTTAGGAAAAAAAATGAAAATAGTAGGATCATAATACAGTTAAAATCTTTAAAAGGATACCCAATACTAAAGAGCATTTACCATGATACAAACAATACACGGTCTGTTCACATATGTACACATGTGTAATAACTTATGAGGCAAGGTTTCACAGCTAGCCAGTTCAGGAAAAAAACTTGAGCGCACTACTGCAGACACATAGACCTCATCCTCCTCGTTGGCCAACAAGCACACTGTTCCTAATTGTGGTCTATTTAAGCTGCAATAACTTCCCACATCTCCGTTTGCCTGCTTTGTTGTCACTACTCTGCGCATGTAATGCTACCTGTGTTTCAGCCCAACCACCATCCTACCATACACCTGTAGGCTCCAATAAAGGTGATGCATTCGCTTACTCATCCCTATCCCAAACATTCTCCATGTTGAAAATACCAGCGGGGAGTGATGAGGTCGGAGTCCAGATTCCAAACTCAAAGTATGTTACACTGTTATATAAATTAACATTTCATACGCGAGTTGTCTGACTGAACAATAGTCTGTTTACCGATGACATGTCTGGACATAGATTTGATTACAAATGAATTAAACACACTTGCCCCTGCTATCAAACCATTTGTTCTGCATTAATTCTGACAAAATTATTTGATCTTTCTTAAAGCGTATGAAAAATGTGCGTACTATTAAAATAATCAAAATTAAACTGTAAAAACAAAATATAAAATTGCATATTCAGGTATCATATATGTTTTTGACTCAAAAACCCTGCAAAATAAGGGCTGACCTTTGGCTTTGTATGAAAGCCACACCTTCATAGAGACTGTAGTTGTCACTAGTAAGTTTGTAAATTGCAGTGAAACAAAATACAGATATGCTTTATTGTTCTCATTTATCAACAATAACACAACTGAGTATATAAGAACAAAGAAAAAGTATGGCCACTCGAAAAAAAAAAAGTAATACAAAGGGCACAGAGTCCAGGAATTGTTACAAAAGATGAATTTCTCATGTCTCCCACTCTTACCACAGAAGGGTTACCCAAGTCAAGGGTGTCCCAGCTGAAGCCCTGTGGGAGGCTATAAGGCTCCTCGCGAATGTGGTCTTTGTCAGGTTCAATGGAGCCATGTGATGTCACAGTCTCCCCTGAAGGAAAAGAAATCAGTTTATGACATGAGGTATAGAAACCACCGATATATGACATTCTCTTGTTTGTGGCTGTTATCAATCTTAGAACGGAAGTGAAAGCCCTGACAAATGTCCTACCAAGTTTGGGCACAGGCTGTGTGTCCCAGAACTGGTAACTCCTCCGAGCTGCCTCTTCCATGGTTTTGGCGGGGCCTTGGCCTACAGAGAACAATTCAATGGCCTTTTGGATCTCCTGTAGCTTATCAGCTGGCAATGTATTCACCTGTTCGGAAAGCAACATATAAATTTAGATAGATTTAAAAGGATCAATGTCCATTAAGAAACAATTACTTAAAATAAAAAAAGATTTAAGGTGTGAATTCTGAGATACAAGATAGAGAATTATTTTAGGTTGCTTTCGAAACTGGCATGTTTGGAGCTGTTGTTCTAAAACTAGGAACATTTCCATAAAAAGATTGGTTCAATTTGGTGTAAAAGGTGAATAACTACACTCCTATGTGGGTTTTGGGCTCAGATAATCAAGACGGGGGGGTCTCAGCTTGCTTCTTAATAAACTCTGGACCAGTTAATTAGTGGTGTGAATCCTAATGAACCAAACACATGATTAAATGACAGCACACATGTGACAAAAAGTCTCATATGTCTCTGATAAACTAATAAACCCATCTCAGTCAAATCTGTTCAGGAAACAATATTATAATTGATTTGTACATTGGATATACATGTATTTATTGAAATCATGTTAGAATATATGACTTATAGGTCAAAAGCTGTTAAAACTGCAGTGCTTGTGGCCAACTCTATGTACTTTGTGTGACAATTTGACACGGACAAGCCTTATTAATTAGTTATTAATCAAACTTATAATTATTTCATTTAAGTTTTTTCTTTTGGTACTAAAGAAAAAAATCTGGACATAAGATGCATTCAAAGGCTGCATAAAGTTTGTCAAGTCTGTGGAGTTTTGTTTTCCCATCGTGATAGGGGTGGCTGTGGCTCAAAAGGTAGAGAAGGCATCCATAAATCAAATGTAGGTGGCTGATATGCAGCTCCTCCAGCAAACGTTTTGAAGTTCCTTGAGCAACATACTGATCCCCAAATTGCTCCCAATGGTATATGAATGAGGGCATAAATGTTCATTGCGCCTCATGAGCAGGTGCCTGGCACCTGGCACCTTGCAGCTGGCACCTTGCAGAAATTGTCTGCCATTGCTCTATAGACGTGTTTGAAGGGGTGAAGGCTGGCTCATGGTGTGAAGTGCCTTGAGTGGTCAGGCAGACTATAATGGCGCTATATGAGTAAAGTCCATGTTTATGCAGATGGCAATTGCCAAAACTGTCCAATCAACAAGACATCTATGTTTATAAGTTCATATTTGTTCCTCATGGTTTGTTTGTAAAGTTACTATGAATAGGAACCAAACAAGAATTTAAAAGCAAATGTGTTCTACGTTCTGCACGAAATGATTTTTCCTATTTTTCTTATAAAGGGACGTAATTTTTACCTTGGCAAGGGGATCCTGAACTGCTTCTGGGGCACCTGATTTCTTCTTCTTCTTCTGCTTCTTTTTCTTCTTCTTGGTGCCAGTGTCATCACCCAGACCCCTGTCACTGAAAAATCACAGAAATAGAACACCATCCAAATTAGTCCAATATCCTAGATGAATGGCACACCCCAATGCACAGTGTTATTTTAAAATTCTAACAGTGACATGCTAACAGCCCAACAGCCAGAATGAGTAGCAAAGCAGTAATTTCAGACGTTTACATTAAAACACAATTCATAAAGCAGTTGATGTAAAGATTTTCTCCCCATTATTCATTTCCAACACCATTTCACATTTAAGGAGTGAAATATAGAAATATTATTATTCTATCGCCTGAGAACAATGCGAGAGAACTACTCTTTTTTACAATCAAGTCTTTGACACGTATAAAGGTTCTAACAAGTTAGATTTAAGACATTTCAAAACCTTATAATAATTTAGAAATTAAATTTAAAACCAATTTCATGTTCATACTTGTGTACACATACATGTGTTTGAAAATATATATGTGTATTTGTAAATTTGCACTCTATTTGTAATTAAAAAAATTTTTTTTGACATGATTTAGATGATCTTGGTTGAAGTAGCATTAAAAGAACATCAGCATATTTATGATCTGACTAAGAATATTCAAGACCATATCCATAAAATATCTTAATATTTTAGACATTTCAAGCCAAAAATTCAAACAACCAACTATGGTAAGTACATATATCACATGGATCCTCCCTCCCCATCCAGTGTCAAATGAGGTCTCTCTGTTATACGGGGCTGTATCAACATACTAAAGAAGCCTTTCAAAAGCCATCATCTCATCTTTTTAAAGCTGAGGAACCATTGAACCCCACCCAGCTTTCCCATTTTCTGGCCTGAGAGAGACCGCATACTTACAGAGGATAATCTCATTAGTGTCCGAGAGAGGAGAGAGGCCAAGCACTCACCCGTATTTGTAACACCAGCTCACTGGGAGAAGTGTATGATATTTACATATATGTATAAAAGCATGTACAATAGGTCAGTGACTGACTGGGACAATGGGCAACAAAACATTCAATAGTTTGTTCCACAGTCTTCCATTTAAACAGAGAATGCTAGCTAACATCCAGGACTGTTCTTTTTGTTCTGTGTACGTGTGTCTCTATGTGTGTCTGTTGGTTTCAACATTGTTTCATGTGTTGTTCGAAAAGTGAAATAGTGAAACTCACATTTGCTTCAATTCAATTAATTCATCACATAAACACATTGCCCTTAACAGTAGTGGTGGCTTAGATAGATAAGCATAGGTATACTACAGTTTTTTTAATCACGATACTGGATACTGTAAAATCTTAAAGTCTCCAAAGACCATTCAACTGAAACTTAACTTTATTGTCAAACTCACAGGCTGACTGCAAACAAGGTCTTAACTTTTTACTAAGGGTCACAAGTAGGCAGTTATTTCTTTGGAAACATCAAACATCGCCCTTTAAAGAGATCAAAGAAATAAATGTCATTAAACGGCTACTTTTTTTCTAAATTTGCTCCAAAATAATTTTAAAAAAGCCACTTGACATCAACATTTTATGACTGAGGTCATTCTATATATGCACAATTTGGGGTAGACATTAACAGATTCCATTTTAACGCAAAGTCTGATTAACTTCAAAATCTGCTGGAAGCAATATCTAACAACGACTATGGGGTATTTTGATGTTCCATACTTATATGATCAATAGGGTAATTCGGATCTGGCAGACAATAGGGGTTTGACAGCTATTTTAGCTTATGAGCTAACTAGCAAAATGTCAACTGAAGCTGCCATTAATTGCATAAGTTAAAGGGTACCGATAGCGGCGTGCTAATAATATATCAAAATTCCACCTTAACATAAAGATTGTACTTTTTTTGGAAATTGTATATGTCACTACAAATGTGGTATATTGTTATGACTCGCTCTCTAGGCGTACTTTAGTTTTTCTACCACCATACTACGCCTTGCTATCAGAGTTATAGCAAAGCGACGCTAAAGCCCGCCCATCATACGTGCATAACGTCATCTTAACCAATCAAATCAAGTAAATGGCAAACAACTGCCGTATCTAACCAATAGGATATATTCGGATGGGCGGGACAAATCTATCGACGGCTGCCAGTCCTGTCTGCTTGCCGAGGCTTTAGCTTGAACTGGCTTTCCTAAAATGCACAGCGACGTGATAGATTTTACAGAAGACCACATCTAGGGTCGCCTTTTTACCCGTCGTCAAAGAGGTGCTCTTCATTTTCACAGTCGCTGCAGTGTCCGTGGTCCTCTACATCTTCTTTCTCCGGCATCGGTGCTGTCTCATTCTCATCCGCCATCTTCAACCAGGAAGTGGGAAGCCACCGCGTGCCATCGATTGCTTTAAACCTCCCTCGATGCTATTGGCTCGAGCGAAGTGATGGAAATGTCTTCACTGTTGTAGTCTGGTGGACTCTCCTAAAAATTTCGACGAATCATGTGGCCATGGTAAGCCCTTTCTAACGAGTACTCGCTAGACTACTAGAATGGATATTCATTACTGATATCTGCAACGTCTTTTCACCTATGTTTGTAATTATTTTTAATTCCATTTGCAGTTACCTGCATTTGAATTCTGGCTAGACGTGATTTCAATTCAAAATATCCCTAACCAACCTCAATTCAAGATATCTATATAGTTCTTTTAGATATGTTAAATTTAGTTTTGACCAGTCAGAATGACGTTATAGATATCTTATATCTTAAAACTGAAATTCTGATTCGTCAAAGTTATGTTGTAAATATCTACAGTTAGAGCGTTGACTTGGCGAAAAACTCTGCATGATAGCTTGAATAAAAGTTCGTACAAGTCACAGCTTAATTACGAGTAGTCCTCGTGACGTTACTGATAATATTATTTCTGGATAGGCAAGCTGAGCGAATAAATATTAAAAGGGTTTGCCATATGATCAAGTGGTTTGGTCCTCTCACTACCTCTTAAAAAGTTGGATTTAATTATTTTATTCGCTCACGTGTACTTTGATATGATTGGAGCCCAAAGATCTGTATTTCGACTATTGGGCTAAAGCAAGGGACATGTGTATGTGGCTATTGGACAAATATAACAAGCAAATGTATATGAAAATAGGAATATTAAATTTGGGCCATGCTGTCTTCCTATGATCGGATAATAGTTGGATTGGATGTTGTGGAATTTGCTGAAAATAAATAAAATATAAATATCATTAGTTGTTTGTTGTCTGGAATTTTTTTTTAATTATTTATATATATTTTTTTTCATTCACCTGCCCAGGGTCTACAGATGATACTGTAGGGGCATTCAGTTGAATAAATCCATGGGCCAACAATCCCCCTTACTCAAACGAATCCTGAATGTAAATTCAGGGCTGTAGCTCAGTGGGTGGAGCAGCCGCCTCTAAATCGGAAGTTTGGCAGATAGCAGGTTCAAATCTCAGCAGGGTCTACATGTCATAGTGTCATTGAGCAAGACCCTGAAACACTAGCTCTGAGGGCCCTTCAAAAGGGGTTACAGAGAAATAATTTCCCTATGTTGTACTGTGTATGGCTGTATGTGAGCAATAAAGTAGTTCTTCTTCTTAAAATAGTGGTACGCTAAGTACCAGTGAAGCAACTATTTTCATCAAAATCAGACAATTCTTTTGCCATGCAAATGGATTTTGTCCTTGACATGTCATTTGGTGCCTTTGTGACATGTTTATTGTATGAACCTTGACTTTTCACTTTATGCATAGATGTAGTAGAAACATTTGTACTATCAGCCATATAAGACTGCGTGCAAAGACAATTTTCATGCTGTCATGGCTACTCCTTGGTGTGAATGTTAGTAAAATAAATATAAGTAATAGCACTAGGATTGCATTTTTACATCGAGAATTACCAGTTACACACTAGGCTAATTTCCCTAATTGTTTGCTTCACCCCCCCAGTTTTTTTTAAAATGAGGTGAAAACCGATTTGCCAATTTTTCACTGAATTAAATAGTGCTCTCAAAACTTTGAAAGTACATAAAATGCAAAAAAGAAAATGGTCCAGAATAAAAGATAGTAGAAGAAAAAGTTAATTGAAAATGAGTCAGTGTGCGGTGTACTCAAGCCCACAGAATTATTTTTAAACTAAAAGTGAAAACGGTGGGAAAAAAATCTGAAATACGCTGGTTTGTGACCCCTATGTGGCTGGGAGAGATAATATAAAGTAATAGTGATATATGTCAACAAATTATGGTCTGCTACTTATATTAAAAGTATTAGTCAGTTATTTATTGGACAGAGGAAGATGAGAAGGACATGGAAAGATGGAAACAGATGATAACCCTTAAAAGAACAGCCAAAAGAAGAAGTCCATTATTTATTGGTGTTAAGTGAAGTCATTATTTAAAAATATGGTTTCTGTCACAGACCTGTGCAAGCTTTAAAACATTCCCATCAAAGATATTGGCTTAATTTTCAAATAAGAAGAAATGTAGCACCAATGAACCCAACAGAGCTGAAAGCATATAGCATGTCATGAGTGGTGTACTGCACCACTGTATTTTTATTGTAAAGTGGTACTAAATTGCTTTCACCACATGCAGTTCACTGTCTCTCTGAATTCTAAGCTCTTCAGAAGGTAAACAAGAGTTTTATATAAACCAAATGTGGACAAGTTCCTCCAAATATGTGTTCCTGCTCAGCCCCCAACCATTAAATAAACATACTCCGCTCTCTTTCATGTGAAAATATATTTAAAAACAACAATAAAACGCATGTATTGTTGTATCCAATGTAGATAATATATAGTCCTTCTATGAAACAGCATTTTCTCCTACATGTTTAGTATTTACTGCTACTCAAATAAAATATGCACAAAGCTTAAAAACTGCAAAGTCATATGTCAGTCATCATCTGTTAAAACTCATTCAGATCATCCAATCTGTAATCACAGTAATCCATGTTAAGTACATTTTAATACCAGCCCATTTTATTAAGCATTTTAATAAAGTATTCAATGGTTCACTGCTGACTGCAGTAATTTGTGCTTATATTAAATTCATGTAATTAGTGTAAATAATCAGTAAAAAAAAAATTAGTGTTTCAAAGCAGCCTAGCAGTGAATATCTACAAAAGTCAAACACATTTTTGCTGCCATTACTGAGGCAAATACACTGTTATATTTTATTTCCAAGAGCATATGTAAACATTTAGCCGTAAGTTAAAATTGTTCATATCTCAAGCTTTAAAGTTGTTGAAACCTATAGTAATTTGTTTCAGAAAACAAAATCTTTCTCCAGAGAGATTTTAAAAGTGCCAAGTATGATATCTGATGTTTCAAGTAATGCTAATAGAATAAATCAATCATTTTGTTCAACCTACGTGGATAATACTGAGAGCGAAACATTACGTCTTTCTTACATCACAATTAGTGCACAAAATTTGAGTAAATAGGTTTTGTCATCATTCATTAGGTTTAACACAAATACTTAAAAAGATTTGAAATATTTTTCAAATTAACAATACAAAAGGAAGAACTATGACATTCTCACCCTGTCTCACATAATAAGGGCTCATCTATACGTTTAAGCTGACAACATTTAAGTACATTTTGTAACAAATCCCATATATGGGAACCATCAGGAACCATTATCCTCGGTATCCTGTTTCCAGAGCACCACTAGTACAGTACACTACGGCTTCAGACAAAATACTTCCATAGTTAATGATGGATTCATCATCCAGCCTGAGGCAATTCATTTGCAAAAAGCCAGCATGCTCTTATCATCGTTGACAAATAACATATATAACAAATAAAGTAAATTGGACCACTTGAAATCTGGACTGGGAGACCGACCAGCAGCAGCAGTCTGTCTCTCCGCACATTCACAGCTCTGTTTCCAAGGCATATTCTTGTTAGAGAATACAGCTTTCTGCCTTATGCATGTCATGCCTTTCCTTTGGCGATGGCCATACGCTCGGACACCGTTTTGATTGGAACTCCTTTTCGGGTCACTTTGACATGGATGAATAGCGTGGCGGGAGACAGACTGGAACCATCTCCCTTCAATAAATGAACATGTCGATATCCTTAGAAGAAAGATAACATACATTAAAAACATGTCACAATAGTGACTGATTTCTTATCCGTACAGAGGGGATCTTTATGAGCACCTGTCCGTAGGCTTGTGAAAGGTAGCGTGAACTGGGCGACAAAGTCATTTTTGGCAGTGTGATCGTGATCCTCCACTAAAAACCGAACCAGGGCCAGTTCAGGGACCTGCATCTGGAAGCTAAGAGTGCAGTCCCACCGTGGATTAAAGCCTGTAGGGGTCAACAAAGAGCTGTAAATACATCATCCAAACTAATCGTGGTTATGAACCGACAAGGTTACCGAAATATGCCGAGGATTTTTGCTGATTATTGATGTGATTTATCAACTCATGCATTGAAATAATTTGAATAAAAGTCGCTAATGAAAATACAATACAGCATTACAATAATTACCCCAACAATCTGTTTGATTAGCTCTCTGATTCATATATTCATGCATTTAATAATACAAGGTTGAATTTCTATTGTTTTTTGATGCTTTATAGTAAAAGATTAATTACCATTGTTGTCAATGCGGTGGGTTTTTTGTCTTGCATTATCAATTGCCACTCCATGAATTTCCACCCACACCTGTGGGTCCACAATAGAGCTAACCTTGTCTGTGTTGATTTTAGGAAGCTGCTGCGCAGTTATTATCTGGAAACCAAATGCAGTAAGTCAGTTTACATATTCATTTCGGAACCAAACTCAATTACAATTATATTCAACTTAAATCAAGCCCGTTAGTCTATCCCAAAATCAAAAATATACCTCAAACAGGCTCAGTGTCTATACAGCACAGGACAGCCTCTATCTTTCATAAGTTTACAATATGTTACATATTCCTAGTAAACGGGTAAAATATCAATACAATAACATCTAGAAACAAACAAAACAATGCCCAGTGAATAAATTAAAAATATAAATGAGACTACCAATCTAAATAACTTTGCAGTATAACTTTTAGTCTTCGCAGGATTGCCAGGGGGAGAAAAGGTTGGGAGCTGGGTCTTAGCCCAGCTAGCATTAGATGAATGGGGTGGTAAGCCCTGGACTTGTTAAAATATCATCATGGGGAAAACAATATTAAGACGAATAAGAACTGAACAATGAATACATTAATAATCAAGAGCAAACACAAACAAATAAATACAATAGAAATTAAAATACATTAAAAAGAAATAACTTTAAATGAGGAAAAAAAATAATGGCAATCATAATAATAAAATACATAAAGAAGAAAAATTAATTCATGGGTGAAATAAGTATGAAATTAAAAGTAACCTGTAAAAAGTAAGTTTTTAAGTTTTAATTAAAAACGTAAAAGAGATGTATGACGGTGCTCTACCATAAAAGAGAAACAAACAACCATTACACTCACAATCATACTGACGGTCCATTTACATTAACCAGTTCAGCGATATTGAATGTTTTGGACTGTGGGAGGAAACCAGAGCACCCCCTGAATCCACATAGACACGGGGAAAACATGCAAACTACACATACGAAGTTCCCAAGTCCTTTCCCCATTTGAACCCCCAACATTCTTGCTACTAACCATCACGCCACCATGTCCCCTGTTGCAAACATGACATGCTACTGAAATCATTTACTCAACAGGTTAGCACTCACTCGTATAGTCAGCTGAGTGGGAACGTGACCAGGGCCTCCTCCCGTATTCTCTGGGTTAAAGTTGGATGTGGGGCTGCACAGGAAACTCGGTTTTAGGATGTATCCACAGTGCCCGTTTGGGAGAAAGCGACCCTGGTTCAGATCCATCTGTTCCCCGGGTGTCTGGAAGTTTAGAGCCACTGAATGGCACAGGGAATTGAATCAGTAACATGACAAACCTCGAATACGAGACAGCGGAACACCTTTCAGCATCAGTGAATTTTGAATGACAGCCAATGAGTCAATGGAAGGGTTAACCTCAATGTTTTCTGGTGAAACAGCAATTTTCATAAATATGAGTCCATGTATCATTTCTTTAGCACTTACTGTCCACATTTTTCAGATTGGATCGTCTATATTTTTTGCTCTCAGAACAGCAACAAAGCTTATGATACGCAGTACTAACCCATCTGGCAGCCGCCGTTCCACATTTCCTGAGGATCATAGTTGGATGATTGGAGGCGCTGGCCAGAGGGATAGATCCGGCTCAGCTGTCTGCTGTTGTGCCTCGCAAAAAGATTTCCTTCAAATGAAAATGAAAACCACATTCGATCATACACTGGAGGCTGATCATACACTGGAGGCTGATTCAGCAGAGCTGACTTTCTATCTGTCATGTCAAGATGAAAGAGTTTCCACTGTTATACCTGAGTCCTTGATAAGCCTGAGGGCCTCACTCTCAGAGAAGGAGGACATTTCTTCGGGACGTTTTTCAGATACATTCTCAAAACTACGGAAGGGAACGCTTTGGCAGTACACAACCAGCTGTGATAACTCTGGGCTCAATTTAGCAGAGATCTGGGGAGCGAAAAGGTGAGCATTAAAAATGCAAGAAAATTGTTCCATTATTAAAAAGCTTGCTTTGATAACACACCAGACTTAACTCGTCTTGAACTGACCTTTGCAGGATCCTTCTTGGGTGTGTTCTTATTAGTGCTTGCAAATTCATCTTCAGAGCTCGAGGAGAAGCTGGCACAGCTGCCATTCTTGCCAAGTTGGCTTAAGTGAGGAATCTGCTTCTTACCTTTTACCAGAATACAGCCCTTCAGCTCCTGAAACGAAAGCCAATGACACAAATTAGGAAAACCAGACAACCAGAGCTCTTCGAATTAAATGGGCCCCATTATGTGTGTTGTACCTCTGGAGAAGGTAGATCCGTCAGTGTTTGGGTACTGAGGGGCTTGGTGAGAAGTTTGCTGCCCAGAATGGTGCAGAGGTCTTTGGCCATGACAGCCTGCTGCTCCACAGAGCAATGGTTCTCCAAGGACAGAATGAGAGGGTATGGGGATGCCTGTGAGGACAAACACAGGAAAATGTACAAGCAAAACCACTAAGAATCAGGAGATAAACATTAATGAATGCTCAGGCATATGAAAGACAAAATATCACAGGATTCCCAAAGAGCAAAGTTAGCGATATCCTGTGAAGGCAACAAGGAATCTGGAACACTGATGCTCCGTCCCCGTTCACTAACCTCCATATTAAACCCAACCGGTTGGAGCATATAACAAGTAAATTAAAATATAGTTTATGATGGCCTAAAGGTTAAATGTGGCATGCTGGACACTTCTCACCCTCAATGGTTCTTACCCTCACCACCACCAAGAAGAGGAGGGGCATATAAGACTTTTCAAGCTTATCAAAATGGCACCCAGGTAGGTGACACTTACAGCAACGAACAATAGTGCAACATCAGAAAGTTAATTACACCTTTCACAAAACAAGTAGCACATTAAACTGTTAATTTATAATCGAATGAACAAGATGACAAATATTTCTGAGAGTGCTTTAAATGCTGGTCAAATGCTTATGATATAATTTCCGGTAAATGTTGGATCTTAGACAACATTACATTGTTAACTTTCAGACACCCAGTAGGTAAGTACACTTATATACGGGTTACGACAGAGTAGCACACTAAGTGAATTCTGCATTTGTGCTCTTTGCATGAAAGAGCACAAACCTCTACAACATTGGTTTACTTTCTTTATTATGTCATTGTGACAACAGTCCCATTATAGACTGACCTCATAAAATGCCCAACCCTCGTACAGAATTTGAAATAACATCAGTATTAATTATTAGTTTTATGGTTATTAAATAAAAAAAATGTCACTAATGTTGGTTTTCATCAGTATTTACCTCAGTGACCTTTAAAAGCAACAATTTTGACCTGTGAACTAAATCAAAGTTTCAGCTACAGTCTGATCTAAGCTGCAACTCTTAAGTATTATTATTTGTTATAATATTAGTTCCATGCTGGTTACCACATTCAAAGAACAGTCTTTCTACCAGGCAGGAGAGAATTTTCCATGATCCCTATAAATGTTAGAATTCTAGATCAGGTCTGGATATAAGTTGTATCCAGATCACACTTTGATGATTGGTAGATCTTAAGACAAGCTCTCTAAACACTTTCTATGCAATCAAAGATCTTTTAATCTCCCCTATATGATTAAAAAAAACAACGGCTGATTATCCGGATCAGCTCCAAAATCTAATGGAATCATCCTTTGGCAAAATGCCTCTTCTGTCAAAAAAATAATCAAAATCTTTTTTATTAAACAATTAATCATTTAGTTCACATATTTAAGGAACATAATAATGTACACACGTATGGACATACTAACGTTTAAGTACATGATAAGTGAAGAAATTGTATCACAAACTTCAAAAGGACAGGTACTTAGGAGAAGAGAAGATGCATGTAAAGAGCAGAATATCATCATTATTTAAAAAAAACAATACTGAAAGATAAGAAAAATAAAATGTTTGTGTTTGAATACATTTCAAGTGAGTTTTGTAGAATGGGGTTGGTTGGATAAGATTTTTTTTTTCAGTATCAGAATCTGTACATAACTTTTTCAGTAAATCTGCCAACATACAGACATTAATGAACAGCGACAAAACTTTCTTCCTGAAGGTTATTACAAGGAGTCTCCCACACACAGCCATAACTGAGGAGTTACACCATCAAATCCAGATACTCTTACCTTGAAGGCATACTGGGCAATGGTTTCAATTACCACCTTGAAAGGCACTTTGGAGGTGAGCGTATGGCCGTGGTAGATGACCGGCTCTCCTTTATCTCCATCCCAGCAGTCCAATTCCACGCAGCGACAGCCTTGATTCAGAGCCCTGTCAGTTAAGGGCAAAAACTTGGATGGTCATACAAGTTAATACTGGCTTAGCAGTTAAAATATGTGCTGCAAGATCACATTTGACAAGCCCTTGTTCTGAATACCTGATATAAGGCTCAGTGCTGCTGGCACTTGTGACTTGGTCCTTGGTAAGATAAGTGTTATGAGATGTGGAGATGAAGTAGTGGGACAGGGGGCGGTTCATATCCTGGAAGACTCTGGCGTGGTCAGGATTAACCACATCATTTTCCTGGGACAGCATGTACATGGTGAAACCATTCTGGGTCATGAACTGGTTCTTCTGAGCTGCATTAAAAGGCAAAGTGTTTCAATGAGTTTAATTAAAGGATGGATGCAACATAATAATTACTGCTGTTGAAGGAAAACAAGAGAGGAGAGGAGATAGCTCACACTAGATCAGAGCCGAGGGGTTGGGGCACACTAGATCACATCTCATAGGGATAAAATTGTCTACTGGTTATTCAGGTGTTGTAAATCTTATATAGTCTTTCATGCTTTAACCAAACGTGTACATTAATGTGCATGATAAAACATGATGAGAATGCACCTAAATAATTTATTGTGATATTTTCTGATTAGTTCACAGCTTCTCTCTCACTGTACTAGTCATTCAATACTCATCTTATATAACATCTGACTCATTTGAAGTGCCTGATCACAATATTCCGATTGTAGAACACTTGTTTAGTGGCTATGTATTTTCTATTTTCAAGTTCATTCATTCATTATCAACCGCTTATCCTGTTCAGGGTCGTGGGGGGGCTGGAGCCTGTCCCAGCTGACATCGGGCGAGAGGCGGGCTACACCCAGGACGAGTTGCCAGTTCATCGCAAGGCCGACATATAGAGACATACAACCACTCACCCTCACACTCACTCCTACGGGCAATTTAGTGTCCAATTGAAAATTATCAATAAAAGTCCTATTGCGCAATGTTAAATGAGGTGAACACGAGCAACCTGAAGATTACGTCACTGCCTCCCTGCAGAAATTGTACATTAAATTCATCAGTAAATGGCATATCCTCCATTCCTCTGGTGAGCCTAGAATAGAAGGTATTCATTGGATATATTCTTCGGAGAAGATGAGCAACCAGCAGAGTCACAGCAGCAGTATCATGTTTTTATGAAAAAGTAAAGGGCTTTACAGAAAAACTAAAAATTCAAAGTAAACAAAAAAATTACCATCTTTCAGATTCACCTTAAAAATTATTTTTCTATTGACACAACAAAAAATAACATTTGTAGAAAGTTCAAAGTATCAAAAGGCACAAATACCAATGATCCAATATGCCCAACAATTCCACTTTCCAATTTTAACTTGTGCAAATTCACAAGGCCATTACATAGCAATTTTCAACCATTCACTTTGAATATTATGTAACAAAGTTTGAGATTTTATAGGTTGTCTCTTTATATTCCCTCTATCTCAATTATTATTTGTCATGCTAAGTAGTTTATAATTCCTTAAAACAACAAGTATTTCATACTTGTTCATTTTAGAATAGCGTTCACAGGAAGATGTGCATCAGTATTTTGCCAGTCAGAAGGCAGAGTCAAAAGGATTGATATGAAAACATAGAATATGTTATTTGTTCTTTATTTAAAGCCTTTGATGATGGCTTTTAAGACCTACCCCAGTCATTAAGCTCGTAGGTGAGTATGAGGCTCTGAGCATGTTTCAACGAGGCATCTTCTCCCTGGTCTCCCAGGAAGTCTCGCAGCTCTGCCGTGGCGAGCACACAACCATTACTGGAATAGTGTCTGAACACGGCATCCAGCTCGGGCCGTCGCAACAGCTCCCTGCAGAACTCCTCAATCTCTTTGTGATCCAGACGACTATCACCCGATCGGTCACACCTCTGGGACGCATGGGAGAGGGATGATTTAAAAAACACAATCAAGCACACCTAAAGAAAAAATATCAATGGATAACTTTATTTTGGGAGTGTTTCAAATTCCCTGTGTGCCAAAGAGTCAGCATAATAATTCAAGCCAGAAGTGTTAGTATTTGAAATCGCATCATGAAGAAACATAAAATCCAACTATTTAGCTGTAGTAGAGTCTTGAGGGACATAGCAGGTAGTAATCCCCCACAATCAAGAAATAACTGGCTCTTGATTTGTTGTGGTAGGAAATAAAGATGTGGTGAGATGATCTGGTTGTTTTGTTGTAGGCTTGGTAATTGAACACAGACTCAAATGTGTCGCAGTAAACATTAACACAACATCCAGCAGCTATAAGCTAAGGGAATTTTATAGATGCTTAAAAACTCACATAATGATGGCCCTGACCTTGAATAAAGAGCGAGCATAGTGCTCACTCAGATCAATGTTGATCATCTGGAGCAGCCGCTTGATCTCATCATAGCTCATCTTGCCGTCCTGGTTTTGATCCGCTCGCATCAGGTAGCCTCGGATCCAGGTTTAGAAGGTTATGGTATAACAAGAGTCATATGACGATGAAGTAGCGCCACAACCCATGCAGACAGGTAAAGCAAATGCATCAGTATATTAAATATACAGTATATAAAACATAACCTCCTTTTGTGAACCAACAATAGCGGATATTTTTTAAGATATACAGTGAAGTCTTGGAAAAACTTGAAAAAATTTGGATTCTAAAAAGTCAAAGTCAGGATGTATAGTTTGCTAAATGTGCACCTGACCAAAAAATGACTATAGAAAGACGGATGGGCTATGTGAAACACTTAAATCTCACAATTAACTGGTCTCTGCCTCCAAATGAGGATGTTTTCCTTCTCTTGGTGTGATTTGGTGGGAAAGGTGCGGTCCCGCTTTCTGTGGACCCACCCAAAGTTTCTTTGTTTGTCTTTCCCTCCTGTTGGGATGTTAATAAAGCACTTTCCTCTACATGTTGGCCACTTCAAGCTGCACTAATAAACCAGAATGTACATGCACAAATAATATTGTCAGTTTCTTTCCAATATCCGAACACAATATTTTGAAAAGACTTTAACCGTAACTGAAAATAAAAATCCAAATATTCATGCACTTTTTTTAAAGTGTACATAGCAAGGGTCCACCAATAGGGAAATAAAAAGAGGGAAACTTTCTAGTGCCAGGACCTCAAAATATCAAAAGTGTGCCATGTGTGGCCGGTGACATGACCTGAGAAAACTGCAGAGGCACAGGAAGACTGGAGCCTATTCCAGCTATCAATGAAGCTGCTACCAGCCAGACTGAGGGAGCATAAAAAAGCCAGCAGGTAATTGTTTAAACCAGAAGGTAGCTAGCTTTAATGAGATGATGATGTTGATGATATTGAATAGTTTCTTTATGTTTTTATGTAGGAGAGAAAATGTGTATTTGCAAATATGAGTAAAGTAATTTTCAGCAAAACGAAAGACTACAGTCCAGGAACTATATTCTCCAATACTACTGTAAAAGTTCAATCAACATCTTTCCAAAACAATTTAAAAACTGATTGGTACAACTATCCATTATTGAGATGATTTATAGCAGGTCTGTAGAGCAGACCGCATTAGTTTTATCTCAAAGGGAGGTGACTTAAAAAGGTCAGGAGACTGATAACCTCAAAATTTCAACAAAGAGTAGATATTTCATTTCAGATTTTTTGAAATTGTTGTGATCTTTTTGAAACAATTTCAAGTCAACTACAGCCTCAGTATTTCTTATAAAATAAACATACTTCAACAGCTCTTTTGATTTAGCCTGTATTTCCTGTATTTTATTTTTAATGCATTTATTGTCAGTCCTTTTGGAAACTAGAAAATCGGTGCTCATGGATACAGGCGCCTCCCATTCAATTTTTGCTGATGTGGACATTACCCCTTTTCATACCAGAATGACAAAAATTTAATTTCTTCAAATTTGGTTAAGAATGTTTAAAAGAAGGAGCAAATTTAAGAAAATAATTGAGATGCACACTTTTAGTGCTCCGAGAAAGTATGTATGATATTTAACTGAATTATGTCCAATGGATTTTGAGGAGCTTTGGATAGACTTTTTCCTATTCCTTATAGACAGACAAGAGTAACATTATTTACTTATTATTATATGCTCCCTTGTCAGAGGCATTAAAATATAAACGAACCATACGTAATATATCCACATAAAATGACTGATGGCAACAAGAAACCTGTTTTATACCTTTGTCAACTGCCTGCACCGCAGTAAGTCCAGACACACACAGCTAAAATATATTTTTAAGAATTTCCGGATAGACTATGAGAAAGACCTTAATACGAGACATGGTCTGATACATAAGATATTACCTTCTGTCTTATTTAACAATGACAGACAGACTATATTTATAATTTATATTGGAGTATCTATGTACTCAGTCCTTCCTTAGCCAGGCTGTGGCTGTGGGATCTCACATGAGACAACACAGTCTACCACCCTAGAAACTGCTGCCTCACTTCTTTATTTATTTCAACATATTAGACAACGGGAAGGATATTGGTCAAGTTTTTCCTTCTGAGTCATGTTGGCAACATACTCCTTTAAAGTGCGGAGCCCTCGTACCCAGCTCCGAGCTTCAGCCTCACAGGAACACATCAGGTCCAGGCTCTTCCTAGCTCCTCTGAAGACCACTGTGAAGCACTGGTTCTCGTTCACGGACCCAGACATATGCCTCAGCGACTCAGACTGGAAGCCCTCACGGACACACTCCACTTCTGTCACTGCAACTGGAAGAGGAGAAGTGTTAAAATCCCCACTAAGTTAAAAAACACAAAACAATGAGCAAAGCAGCTTAAGCGCAAACATCATCTGTTTTAGGGATTCATAATGACACTAAGCAGACTGTCATAGCAACACGAACTTAATATATGACACATACTCCATATGTTTCTCCACGGGATAATTTTAACCAACTTTATGACTCTCAGCAGCAAACAAACTCTCATGCAGGTGAGAGTTGGATCTTCAGCTCGTGCTGTCTCTGTTGACAGTCAAAGAGCGATGCCTCATCATAAATTTCATAGCAGCTATTATCTAAGTCTGGTGGCTGGGATCATTTGCAGGGTTGATGAGTGGCATATATATGAAATACCTAAATTAAGAGTCTACAGTCAAGCTAACATAATATGTCATTATATTCACAATAGTAATGTAAGCAGTGTCACAGGGAGATCATGCAAAATACACACAGAAAGACTTTGAGTCAAATGGTGGATTTGAACTCAGAACCATCTTGCTGTGAGGCTCTACCGCAACTAGTCACTTGAAAAAAATATTTTGAAAATTGGTTTCACGCATTCTTTTTTTTTGAAGTAAATTTTTTGCTGATTCCAGTTTCTCAAATGTGACTATTTGCTGTTTGTTATTATATTTGACAGCAGTTAAAATATATCTCCCATTTTATAATATCACTTTGAGATTTGGAAAGTCGTAAGGAAATTTTCATAGACTGATAAACTGATTAGACTCGAGAGCATCCAGTGCCGACCTCCACTACGGTTTCTAAGTTCACCCTTATGTTATTACATCTGTAAGTAATAATAAATAATAATAATACATTTAATTTATAATGCACTTTACATTTGGATCAAATCTCAAAGTGCTAAAAAGTGCTAAAAGTAATAACAGTCCCATGATAGTCTGACCCCTAGAGAATGAAACACTATCCTTACATCTTGATTCATATTTGTACCATTATTATTTTGAATATCCCTTCATCCAGATCATTTATCCTTTTATTTTTTATCACCTTCCAGCTCCATAAGTTTTTTTACCACGACACATTCCCCACCCTTACACTCAATTTCATGGTCATATGTCAAGTAGTTTACATTTAATTAAAAAATAAATGTCCAAAAAGTTCAAAATAGTATGAAACGATTCCTGACTTTACTCCCCTTTACATCACATGGATACATTTTTACAAGTTCAGAAGTTTTGTGAAAAAATCTTGAGTTGTGGCCCAGAAACCGTTGTCTGAGACAAATCCCTCTCAAGATGAGTAAACTCTGATCAGGGACATGGAAAAAATAAGAATTACAAAAGTTTCTGGCAGATGCAGAACTTCAGTACCTTTCTGCTTGTTGAGTATATAAAGAATTATGAAAAAATATCAATACAAAATGTGACTGACAGAAAGACAGCTGGGATGAACGGATGGAACCCATTCCTACATCTCCTCACCATTTTTCTTTATCTGAAGCCCTAATCCAAATTATATATTTCACTCCATAATGGTACTATAAAAGAAAAGCTGGTAAGATAGAAAAACTATCTTTGTTTGTTTATTCACTCATTTTATTTTTCTGAGTTACCTAACAGCTAAAGCTTTTACTTCCTCTAACATACAGGGGTTTGTTTCCTCTGTCTGAGGAGAAACAGATCAAATAAAGTGAAATGTACAACTTTCTATGATCTCTGGGATTTCTGTGATTTCTTCGGAGCGGTGGTGACTTAAAGCCAAAAACAAACACACACTAGTAGCTGATCCCTTGACAACAACTTTATTCAGAACAGGAGCTCGTCTGTGCTTTGTGCGCTGCGATGCCTGCACTGCAGTGATCATTCAGCTGAGCAGTGTCTGCTCTGACAATAGCCCCATTCTATTGCTGGAGGTCATAAAACCTCTTCCATCCACATCTTCATAATTACTCAACATTCCTCCTTTTTTGTTATCCCAGAGACGTGGTTGAAGTTGCAAGCATGTGCCTCCATGTGATTTAGAAAGAATCAGCAGAAGTGTTAACCATTTTATACTAGGCCAAGTGCTCTTGGGCAGAGCTGAGCTGCAGGGATCAGATCACAAAGGATCTGGAGAAGCGCCTGGAGCTTGGAAAAAAGGAACCAAGCCAAGCCACCATCTTGGATTCATAGAGCCACAAAGATGTTGTCCCCAGCTCAGCTGCCCACCAGTGTGGCATTAACAGCATCTGCGCTGGTACAGGTTGTTGACATCATTTTAGGTCTCACATGCTGTAACTTGACCCCTCTGCCCCTATTCCAAGCGGGACTGCAGAACAATCAAGACGGCCTTGCCCCTCACTAACCAAGAAACAAGCCCACCCACTCACCCACCTACTCAGTATGTCTAGCCTGGGCAGCTGGAAACTGCAGTAAAACACCAGGAAGAAGAGTACAAACAGAGGAGAGGTGGGAGAGCAACAATGCACAAGCAACAATGTGGAAAATAAAAGGGCGAAAGAGATTGACCTCACGTATGTCAGATGACACCTAAATAGACCTTTACTCTTGCAGTAGACAGTCGTTCCTAGAGAACTGGCTCCAAGTCAAATTGAAATGTGAAAAACTGAAAGATTAAATGTGCTGCATTTTGACTTTGTCCACAATCTAATTTATTATTTGTTTAAATGCCTCCTCTGTGTTCAGTGGACTAAGGATGGGTGAAGCACCTCTGCAGAGCTTAACAAAGCTCATGTTGTCCTCGTAGGACCACTATCCCCTCAACGGTTTTCATATTCCAATGAAAAAATGTCCGTGAACAAAGCTCAACCTAGGATGAGAAAATTTGCAGACATCAGTGTACAGTATGTATAGAAAGGTGTCTTTTGCAATAAGCCTAATAACCCCATTGCAAGACAGTAAACTATGGGAAAGAGAGTGACTAGATGAAAATGAAGGATTCGTGTGAGAATTAACTTATCTTTTGTAAAATGAGATGATGGGTAAAATTAAGTATAATGGATAACTGGTACTCAGAATAACACTCATAGTTTAACTATTTCCATGATGCATTAAGCCTTAAAAAGAGCAATACACTGACGTACATGATCTTATTTTACAAAACAACATTTAATTTATTAAACATTAAAATCAAATGTTGGAAAGTGATATTTTTTACCTTGTGATAAAAAAAATCCCACTCACTCCATCTTCCTAATAAGCACCCTCTTGCCCCACAAATGAGAAAATTGGCAAATTGGGATTTTCATGCAGAGAGCGGGTGAAAGTATTTTGTTTTTTAGCTTCTGCTGACTGCCAAAGGATCTGGAGAAGCACTGGCAAAGTAAAATTAATTTAAAGCCCACCTGCAGGGGTAATACACCCATGATTGCCCCACTATTATTAAGATAAGTATTTTTTCAACGAGGTATCAGCTTATAGATTCACATGCATCTTAAACCTTAAATCCTCATGGTGGTTGAAATCTCTTTTCCAAGACCGACCTAGCAAAACGAGCTGCAAAATAGGATTAAAACAATAAATACAGTCCAAACAAGCAATTTTCATATCAGAAGTATGGATGAATACAAAAAAACAGGAGAAATTATTAGGCGATTATAGTAAAATCTCAGAAACAATCACATTTTCAATGAGTAATATTACCTCCATCCCTTAAAATCTATTAAAATGTCCCTCCTTACATCACAATCAACCCTTTAAACATCTTCTGTGGGAGACTGTGGGTCAGTACATGAAATTACAAAAACTTTCAATTTCTCTTTTCTATCGATTCATTCTGGGGGTATGTCATGCAATCGCTTCGTCTCACATTCACTCAGAAACACTTCTCCCCTGATTTTCTGACAGGTGAAGTCAGACCAACATTGATTATCTCCTTACAGTGACACCTGTCAGTGGGGCGAAATATTGGGCAGCATGTGTACATTTTATCCATGTAAAAGCCTGAGGGTCAATGAGCGAAAGCTTGCCAGTGCTGTCTGATCCAACAGAAGAGTTACTGGCATAAATTGCTGAAAAGGTTCATGCTGGTTCTTGCCATGCTAACCATGCTGATAATTTCACTTTTTTAAGAGTTATTTCTGAGACATCTTCCACAGTTAGGTTCCGAGCCATGGTTTTTGGTTTATGTAGGCCGGCCTAAATCCCCGCTGGAGGTTATAAGGGTGTGTGCAGCGTGAGAGGGTGATTGTGGATAACACAAAAGGCTGAAAAAGAACCCTGAGACCTGAATATTAACTCACAAAGTAGGGAAGGAGCCCCTTTAAGGAAGGCAAATAAGAGAAGAGAGCATGGTGACCCTGAACAATAAGATGACTCATATCCCAGTCTGTACAGGACTAGTGAAAGGCCTGCTGGTTTGTTTCCACATTACTCCCTCGAAGATTAATTTCCCTTAAGGCAAAGCTCTTTCCTAATCTGAAAAGTTTCCTCCTTTTTCATCCTAATTCCAACTGTGGATTGCTCTCACTTCTTAAAACCATTTCCAGTTTGTCCTTTTCCTCTTTTCCACCTTGAATCGTCCGTCCATGTGATAAGTGTGCTCGAGCCATGCACACACACACACACACACACACACACACACACACACACACACACACACACACACACACACTCACAGTGCTTCTGGTCTCTCTGTGTTCATGCAGCCAAGTTACAGTAACACTCACAAGTCTGCCTGGCTTTGGCTTTACGGGAGCTCTTGGTGGATTCACACCACACAGTGAGTCTATCATCCAGCAGCCGAAGGTTTCGGCACTTCTGCCACCTCGACGAACGAACCTTCACCATGTTGGAGCCCTGCATCATCACATGGATATCTTCATTTTCCAGCTCTGCAGCAGACACACACAAACAAACACAGGGTAAAGGTAAAAACAAGCTCTGATTCATGTAAACATCGAAACATTGCCTCAGCAGAATCTTGAACTTGAACTGATTTGGAGACATTTTATTATGACGACATGTCGACTTAGTGAGATTCTAATCGATCAATCAGTCTTTGAAACGTTAAACTGAAAAATAAACATCAAATACAAAAATCACAATGTCACTGTTTTTTAAGACATCTGGTGATAAATCAAATTATTCATATTTAACATTTCACTTCATGGAAGTGAAGTCATAGGATCCCCAAAGAGAGTATAATTGTGTCTTATTGTTTAAATCAAACATTTCAAAATGATTAAAGGATCAATTTTGTCATCAATCGACAATGCCAGTAGCAAAGCTGAAAAAATTTAAGCATAAAGTAGAATAGTGCACCATAAATTTTATATTTCTCCTCTGGAGTTGTTTAATTATAGATTTTTGTTGTTGTTGTTGAATGTCAGGACAAACATCAGGATCCAAGAAGTGACATTTTTGCTTTCCCTACGCTCCTCTTGATGAAAATGTAGCTTTTGTTTCGACTGACCGTTGGTGTTACTTTTTAAAATGGACTAACTCATACAACAGCAACCCTTCCCTGAAAAACAAACCATGCTGACTTGACCTTGTTGTATTTCTCAAGCTGACCTCACCAAAAACTTGTCTGCTTACATCTTAAACCCAAGCGTGTGTTTTATATACAAATGTTGGAGAAAAGGACTAGATGTTCAAAGGAATACACATAAAGTCAGTATGGGGAAAGAAGCTGTCATGGATTGTTTGGAAGAGTGACTTTTGGACTTTCTCCTAGATAGTCTTGTTGATTTTACCTTGTTGATTTTCCAAGTTATGGAAAAGTCATCAGCTCAACTTTGGTTAACATACTTGATTGGGCACACAGAAGAAAAACTAAATCACAACAACACAGAAGAGGAGGGAAGAAGCTAATAGACATAAGCAAATAATAAAATATTACTAACAACACATATAAATATATATATGACTACTGTAATACTACTACTACTACTACTAATAATAATAATAATGATACCATCACTACAATTACCACTACTTCTACTAGTAATAATGACATTACTACTACAACTACTACTACTACTACAACTACTACTACTACTACTACTACTACAACTACTACTACTACTACAACTACTACTACTACTACTACTACAACTACTACAACTACTACTACTACTACTACTACAACTATTACTACTACAACTACTACTACTACTACTACTACTACAACTACTACTACGACAACTACTACTACTACTACTACAACTACTACTACTACTACTACAACTACTACTACAACAACTACTACTACTACTACTACTACAACTACTACTACTACTACTACTACAACTACTACTACTACAACTACTACTACTACTACTACAACTACTACAACTACTACTACTACTACAACTACTACTACTACTACTACTACTACTACAACTACTACTACTACAACTACTACTACCACTACAACTACTACAACTACTACTACTACTACTACAACTACTACTACTACAACTACTACTACTACTACTACTACTACTACTACTACTACTACAACTACTACAACTACAACTACTACAACTACTACTACTACTACTACTGCAACTACTACTACTACTACTACTACAACTACTACTACTACTACTACTAATAATAATAATGATACCATCACTACAATTACCACTACTTCTACTAGTAATAATGACATTACTACTACAACTACTACTACTACTACTACTACTAC
>VRLP01002410.1:0-89391 GCA_009660295.1 Lophius piscatorius | reverse complement strand
ACACACACACACAGACACACACACACACACAGACACACACACACACACACACACACACACACACACACACACACACACACACACACACACACACACACACACACACGAACACGTGAACAGAGGTCCACTGTGGAGTTCTGAGCAGAAGAACCTGACAGCAGTTTGTTCATCTACCTTCACTTGAGCTGAAAAATTCTACACAACTTATTTGTTGTTTTTATTTTTCTATAAACAGGAGACTCGCCTCAACCTCGACCGGGTTACCGGGTCTCAGAACCTGACGGCTGCAGCTCCTCTCTGGTGGGATTCCAGGTGAATGGCGCTGTAGGTGGCCCGTCCAGCTACTCAAAATCATAGACCCAACTAATCACAGCCTGTAGATGTCGGACCACCGTCTTGACCGCCCCCTCTCTCTCTCTCTCCGGACAGCTGGACCTGGGGATCCCTGCGATGACGCAGTGCTGCAACCAGCTGGACTTTTGCTACGAGACCTGCGGGACCAACAAGTACGACTGCGACTCCAGGTTTCGCTCGTGTCTCCATGACATCTGCTCCGACCTCAATAAGAGTCTGGGCTTCGTGACGAAGGTGCAAGGTGAGACGTTTGTAGATAACAAACCTCCGCCAAGGAGGTTCTGATTCTTTGTTAGTTTGTGAGCAGGGTCACGGAAAAACTACAGGACGGATTTGCATGAAATCGTACCCAGATGTAGGTTTTACTGATGTTACGTGTTTCGCAGCATTTAAAATAAAGTCAAATTAAATTTAAAGAAAGCAGTGTGGGGCGCTCGGCTTCAAGAGTTACTTTGATGTTCTCATGGGGTGGAGCAGGGTTCTCGGTGGGCTGAACAGAGACGCTGAAGTGGAATGCACAGCTGTTGGAGTTGTCTGTAGATTTAGAGGCTGGCAATCAATGTAGGAATCAGAATGCATTTTTCTTAATCCCAGGGTTCTGTTGGGCCTGGGTGGAGGTCCGTTCTCTCTGGGTGATTTTTCTAGTTATCTCTGAGACAGTGTGTGTACCGTAGATGAAGATGTGAGTGTGATCGTCAGAAAGTCTTCATGTTCTGTGTGTTTCCTCTCCAGCCTGTGAGGCGGTGGCAGACACGCTCTACAACACGCTCTGGACCTTTGGCTGTAGATCCTACATGAACAGCCAGAGGGCAGCGTGCGTCTGTGAGGAAGAGGAGAGGGATGAACTGTGACACCACCTACTGCTGAACGATCCCACAGTGACACAGTCATGCTGTTTCTCCAGGTTCTACTATATTTAAAGTCAAAGCACAGATACTTCACTGGAGCTGTGACGTAAGTTTAAAAAAAAGAAAGAATAAATCGATGGGGAATGAAAATGAAAAGTTTCACAGGATCTGAAAATGACTTTCAGGATCTTTATTACTTTTTATGCTTTCTCCATATTTCACCTCCTGGTGGGCCGTTGTTGGACCCTTATGACTCCATTTACATAAATGAGCTGGATGACTCCTGAGAAACACTCGATGGAAGGAAACTGTCCATAGAGATAATTATTATAGATTTTTGTGTTGCTGTTAATGTATTATAATATTACATCTACGGTGGTAATGTTAAGTTATTTCCCAGCTATTAGGAATAAATGTACGACTAACTGCAGTTCAGCTGGCATCATTAAGTTTAGTCTGACGGGCTGGAGGACGGAACCTAGGCGTGTCACACTTATATTTCTTTTACGCTGCGCTGAAACGAGATGATTTTTTTTTTGTGTGGAATGTCCCTTTAATGTCCGCAGCATGAGCTGCTGGGGGGAAAGTGGCAGGAAAAGTAAAAACACACAAACTCAAATGAATTCATCAGAATCGTGTGATCAACGGTGACGCTGGAACTTTTTTTTTTTTTTTTTTTTACATTAATCTTTATTAAGTTCAATCAATATAAACAAACAATTCATGAAAAAATGAGTAACAACAAACAAACAGTTTAAGGAGTGAAGATATGCATTTACTATTCTTTTGAAGTCGTCTTCATTAACATGTAAATGGTCCATTTTACCCGGTTCTGATTTAAGACATTACCTTTAATTACAGACTTAAGACGATATCTTTTATATATATAACCTTCAATGCTTCCAGTTCTATTTAGCTTTCTCCAGTAAAGATTGAATTTAGTCCAGTTCCAGTGAATACGAGCCCGTTTAGCCTCAATCCACAGAACCTCCGGCAGGACCGCCGGGTCTTCAGACGACTGAGTCGAAAACATTTTGTCGTCTGTAATATTACACATTAAGCTCCAGTTTGTTTCTTATGTATAAAGTTGAGCTTTCTCCGCTTTAACCCGAGGTTTAGCAGGAGGCCGGGTTGACCCGGGTTCTGACTGGTGACGGGCCTCCACTTCTAAATCTGTTTTAGAGATAATTTCCACCTCTGTCATAAAAACGTTGTGATCTATCAGACTAAGATTCCATCTGTAAATCCTGAAAGCTCATCTTTTAGGATACAGAACGCAGTGGCGCCTGCCTCTGACCTCTGACCTCTGATTGGACCTGCATGTAAACGCGGGGAGATTGTATATATTGTACAATAATATAAGTGTACGGCCCGACAGAACCATATCTGTTTAAGCAACAAATAAACTACATGTGATGCGTGTCGCTGAGTTTGTTTTACTGGACCGGACCACGTGGTGAAGGTTAATGCTCAGGCAGGATGAAGATGGGGCCTCCGCTCAGAGTGTGCCGCCCCTCGGCTTCACCGGTCCGGACCTCCCTGCGGAAGCGTCCGAGACACAGCTGAGCACAGCGGCGGTCTCCGTCCCCGCAGACCAACACCTGGCAGTGGAGGAAGACGTGCTGAAAAGAGAGGAGTTTGGAGAACATCATCACCCTCAGGACTCCTCTGGTTCTGACCTTTCAAAAGTTCTGCTAATGGACCCAAGACCACAAATGGTCGCCAGCTGGCTGGCAGCACGCCCGCGTTACTCACTCGGTTGTCCTTGCCGATGAACTTGAAAACAGGGACCTGGTAGTGCTTCGAGAGGCGGTCCTTGGACGAGTACTGGGTCACGGTTTCATCAGAGATGCACCTGAAGATACAGAACAGATGGATTCTTATAAATACTAGCTCCACTTTTACCCACAGGGTCTCCTGGATCGAGGCTGGTTCTGATGCTGCGGACCTGATGATGCCCACTGATTACAACACGATCATGATGACGATTACAATCAATATTATTATTATTACTATTTATATAGTATAGTATTTTACCACAAGTTACTGCTAAATGTTATATTACTATCATTGTCATTATGTCATTGCTTCTTACTTATTCTACCTATCTCTCTCTATCTCTCTCTCTTTTTCTGTCTATCTCCTTCCCAGTCTCTCTCTCTCTCTCTCTCTCTCTCTCTCTCTCCCCTTCCTTCCTTCCTTCCTTCCTTCCTTTCAAACCCGACCCGTCATGGCAGTAGTCCGTCCATCCTGAGTCTTGGATCTGCTCGAGGTTTCTGCCTTTTAAAAGGCAGTTTTTTTCTCTCCTCTGTCTCCACCTTCTGCTCACAGAGGAAACTGTTGGGTCTCTGTTGGATCATTACGTAAAAAAATATGTTCATATTTGTCAAAACAAGAAGTTTGAAGGTCTTTCAAGGTCAGCTGACCCTGAAACTCAGCTGGAAATCACACGATTAGAACATCAACATGCTTCTGTTTGGTCTCCAAACCCACATAGTAAACCTGATCCCTGCTTAAATCTAATCACTCACTTCTTCTTCTTCTCCTTCTACAAGAAGTCTTGTTCTTGTGTTGGTTCTTCAACCGTCCAGGAGGCTAAATCTGGAACAAAGGCAGCTGCAGTCAGCTGGCGGTGGAGGCGCGGCCTCCCCAGGCCAAATTTTCCTCCTGTGACAAATGGACCGGTCCCGCCTGACTGAACACGTGTTTATTTGTTGTTCTGGAGGATATTTCCACTGAAGTTTGTGTTTGACTGCGGTGAAAAACACTTTGAGTGGATTTGTTTGCTGGCAGTTTGGGAGACTGGAGTCTGACTGCTGGAGGCTCCGCCCATTTACCTGCAGGACATTGTTGTTTTCCATGATCATAAAAGTTGAATAAAATGAAGAGGTGAAATGACATCATCAGAACCGAGGACAAGTAGGCCATTTCATGTAAGCCCACTAAATAAGGATTATATTGAGAAGCGTCAAAAATTCAGTCACACAGAAAAATGTCCCAGCAGTGAAGCAGTTCACGCCGCAGCTGCAGGCGTCTCTTCTTCCACCCGACTGAGTTTGAGGGGAACTCCACGGCGCCGCCCTGGTTCCCCGGCGCCAGCTGTTCTTGTTGGACGACAGCAGATTAGTGATTCATGAAGGATCCGTGGAGATGTTCATCTGATTCTGATCCACATCTGGTTCTGCTGAGCTTCAACGTCTCTCCTGCTCAGACATGCAGCCTGTAGGCTGTAGAATGGGAAGCTGCTATAGGGTCTCGCCCCCCTCCTCCCCCCATCATCTGCTCCCCTGCAGCTGGTTCTGAGCCTCCAGATAATGACTTTTAATATTAATGTTTTAAAACTGAATGCAGTTCTAAATATATAATAAGGCAGTTTTTTAATGACGTGTTTATTTCTCAGTTTGACTGTTTCAGCGTCTGTCGGCGCTGTAGAATCGATATTTACGAGGATTTTCACAGCTTGTGTCCCAAAATGCAAATTTAACTTAGAGGATTTGACTGAAATAAGCATCTACTTGATAAACTTTAACCTTGGGAATCTGCTGACAGCAATGATCAATGAATTATAATAATGATAGTGGCATTAATTAAAAGGAAAAAAATTTATGCTTTAATCAGTTTCATCGTGCTTTTATTTTGGTACTTCCAAAATAAAAGCACGATCAGTGTAAATTTGCATTTTGGCTAAATATTTAGTTTCGGTAGAAACATTTATATTTAATATTTAATGTTTAGATATTTCCTTGATAGTTAAATATGACTAAGTTCATAAATATTGCTGTAAATGTGATTTTTAAAAAAAGAAAAAAAATCAACTTTAAATATTTGACACAGATCTTAAAATTTAGTTTGGAGCTAAATATGGTTTTAAAAGAAAAGTCACTTTTAAAATCCGCGTGTTCTACTTTCGAGGTTTGGCCTGAAGTCAGATCCGACTGTGGCGATGGTTACCCGTCTTTGATGAGGTAGTACTTGAGGGCCTGGTTGGCGCTGGGACCCGGTGTGGCAAAGCAGCTCTCCACCAGCGCAGAGAGGCCGTCCACTCTCTCTTTTGGCTCCACCCCAAAGTACAGCGAGTCGTGCAGGCGAAGCTGGGGCGGCGTGCGGTAGGGCTCAGAGAACTCTTCGTTCTTGAAGAGCTCCAGGTAGAACGGGAAGACCCCCTCGCTGTGGCCCGCCAGCTCAAGCGTAGAGCTCTTCAGGGTTGCCTGGTATTCGTCCGACACGTGGTACTCCCTGGGGAACTCGCAGGTGACTGGCAGAACTAACTTACTGGTCCGGACTATCAGGTCCCTGCTGCTGCCAGGGCTGCTCCTAGGAAGGCCTGTCACCAGGTTGGTGCCCACTATCTTCTCATCGGTCACCTGTGGATCGACATCAGTCAGAGCGGGTGATCGCGCTCAACGTACGGTTCTTTAACAGGATCAGGAGAGACTAAACTGATCCACATTCAGTGTGAAACCCGGCGCCTCTGACCTCCACCACCGTCCCGCAGGTCCGGAGGCTGAAGCGGAGGTTGATGTGAGTGCCGTTGGAGACGCCTCGACAGGATGAGTTGGACAGGGAGAGCTCCAGTCCTCCGACCAGCTCCTTTGGGACTGAGACGGTGATGGAGCTGGGGTCACACTGGACCGGCACTGGAGGAAGACGAGCAAAGACATCCTGGATTAATAATCCAACAGTTCACTGATGTCATGAAAAGAATGGAATCATGCCGGAGGTCCAGATGTTACTGGATCCAAATCTACCGGTTCACCTGCACGGAGGAAGAGCTCCACCTCCTGCACCAGGAGGCGGGGCTTCATCCATTTTTAATTCACATACATTTAATACATACAATAATAAGTATAACGATAGGATTCTGTCTGATACTCATGTTCACCTACGGCTCATGTATTCAAGGATTCTCCTGATGAATCCACATCCCTGCACAGGAGTAATGATCTCTGAGTAAGTCCTACGATCTGACCTCAGAATCGACCTTCTCCCAGCACCCCCCCACAGGAACACACACCTTGACACGAGCGTCCGTCCTCCCCCAGCTGCAGACCTCTGGGACATCTGCACTGATGGCGCTCCAGCTCCGAGGAGCAGACGTGGCTGCAGCCGCCGTTGTTCACATGACAGCCCGCTATCTCTGCAGGAGGCAGGACAACACGGGTCATCACCTCCGGACAGCACCGACCGCGTGTCCGTTTCTAATCAGAATATGGATGCACCTCTGCAGTTGAGTCCGTCCTCGTCCAGAACTCGGCCCGGCCCGCACTCACAGCGCATGGAGCCCTTGGTGTTCACACACAGCTCAGTACAGCCGCCATTGTTCTTCTCGCATTCATTCACATCTGAGCAGAGAACACACACCAAACCAAACCGGGTCAGGTGGTACCAGCAGATGAGTTCTTTAATTGACTGAGAGTCAAATCCAGAGTTTTTTCCGCTCCACGTTCAGGGAGGCGGAGGATAAACGCACTTCAAAGGGATTTTCAAACTCTTGAGAGAAAATGATGATGAGAGAGAGAGAGGAAGAGGAGGATGGAGGAATGAAGGAGTGATTTCTGAGAGAATCAGTGACAGATCCGGCTGATGGGTAAATAATGAGATCAATTTTCAGGCTGGTTAGAATCCCACTGCGGGCCCATCAGCCATTATTATCCCCCACCATGAACGGAACCAGGAGGCAGACACAGGAATGGGTTCCCCTCGTCTGTCAATCATAAGATGAAGGTAAGCCTTTTGTTATTTAGAGACTTTCCTTCTTTGTATTTGTTATGTTTCCATGGTAACACTCGGTGGAGTCTCAGATTAGGCTTTTCAGGTCAGGACTCAAAGAATGTTACATATTTTTTCATAAACAAACTTAATGTGCATCTCCTGTGCGTTACAAAAGGCCTTTGTGATGTTTGGGGGATTTAAGCGTTTCATTTATTAATTCCTGTTGTGAATTTTGAACCTTTTCTTTCAAATGCAATGAAGAAGAATTGCAGGAACTTTTTAGCAGAACTTATAACTTTAATTTAACATTGCTGCTTTTTGGTAATATTTTTATAAAATTATTATTATATTTTTTTTAATGAGGCTTTTATTTGCTTTTACCTTGAAGCACTTTGAGATTTGATCCAAATGTAAAGTGCTTTATAAATGAAATGTATTTTTATTATTACTGCTCCATTCCTAGCTAGTTAGCTTTGGCCATCCTGATGGTCTAATGCTAGGTTGTTTTTTTTACCCACCCACTATAGATCAAGATGTGATTGGTTAATACATCAGTCACGTTCTAAACAAACACAGAAGATAATGGCTTTCTTTCCTGGTGATGAAGTCGTAGCCAATCAGAGAGCCAGCACTAACCTTTTACTCTGCCTAGCAACAACAATCCGAAAAACTCTGATTGGATAACTCTGTTTTGATATTTTCAAGACATTAACTATTTCTTTTCTGAAGGAAACCAGATAGAAAATGAGGCCAAAGAAAAAGTTAGAGGAGAATGATAATTAAATTTAAAAAAACAACTAAATATGACTTTAAAATGCTGCTCGTTGGGTCTTCTCTGAAGGCGCTGAGGGTCCCCCCCTGCTGAGAGTCATGGATTAACATAAAGTAATAATGACTATAACAGAAAAACGATGAGGAAATTGGGATGAAGAGCGTTGCTGTTAATGATGTTGGCGACCCTCAGAAGATAATGGTGGATATATAAAAAGCCTTAAAGCAGCGAATCCACAAACATGAATGAGTGATTACAAACATCCGGACGGATTTGTCCTGTTATTGTTTTTCAGAGGCCATTTCAGTTATTAATCACCGTCTGCTGACAACTTATCTGCCCCCCCGCCCCCGTCTCACCCAGGCATGTTTGTCGGTCTGGACCCAGAACCGTTCCAGGAGCACAGCGACAGTCGGACTCTAGACATCTGTGACCGTCACAGTCCACCTCGTCACAGATGTCATAGAAATCTATGCAACGAAAACAAACACATTAAGACAATGGCAGAAAAACGTAAGACAATAAAGTTGCTCTTCTTATGTCCCCCAGAAGTCTGAGATCGCCGCCGCGTCCGCCGCAGCTCCTTCACGTTAACGTGATAACTGAAAATCTGCTTCATGGATCATCTTCATACCTGATTCCCTCATAGACCTCAGTGCGAGGAAGAACTGGATCGATTTGTGAAAAAGTCGGTTATATATTTTTCCCACACCAGGAGAATTTATATGATAATTACAAAAAGCCCAGTTCTATAGACATAGTTCAAAAACAGTTTCATGGAACGATTTCAAATTTTATATCCTTGTGAGAGGAAGAAATGGATTGATTTTGGAAAATGTTCGTCGTATATTCCGGACACTAGGGGAATATATCACACTTTACACTAAAAGTTCATGTTTTACTGATTAGGGCGAGCTTTTTTACGAGAAACGTAGTTTTTCCGGACCTAACATCCAAACTGTTGGTCCGATTTAGTGCCGATGAATCGACTTAAGGGGATCTAACTAACATATATTCTATTTTCCTCCAGTAGTTCATAATTCACTCATTAGGGGAAGCTGTTTCAAAAAAGATACTGTGACATATTTAATTTGATCATTTGAGGAGCTCAATCAGGGGGATTGCTTGTACAACGCAGGGGATTGGGGACTTTTTGGGGATGGACCCTTGCTGTCGGGGGCGACTGGTTTAAAATAAGGGGGGTCACATATCGGACACTGTCACTTACGGCCACAGTACACGTGGAAGCAGACGGAGGGTCTGGGCAGGCGGTAGACGAAGTATCCTGCAGGACAGGCCTTCACCTCCACGCTGGCGTTCCACTGGCAGCAGTCGCGGTTGAAGCTGGCGCAGACAGACATGGTGACCGCGCCCTGGTCGGGCTGGGGGTGGTTGCCGTTGAGCCAGATGGGCGCGTGGGCGCCGCAGTGGTTCTCAGGGACGCAGAAGGTGGGCATGGCATCCCCGGCCATGCCGGTGAACCGGTACCATTCTCCAGACAGGTGGCTGTCGCAGAGCGGCCCGCCGGAGCTCTGGTTGACGTGGTAGTCCGTGTTCCTCCAGGGCTCGTTCAGGCTGACGTAGGCGGAGCAGGGGTCCAGGGCTGAGGAACAAAGACACCGCTGAGATAAGGAGGAGGAGCCAGAGAAACGCCGTCTGAGAGAGAGAGTTTTAAGTATTTTACTGCATTATTTCTAATCACAGTCACGTGTTTATTTATAGTAAACTAAACTTCAGAGCTGAATATTGTTCTTTTTACCCCCCCTACATGGAAAAGATGGGGGTCCTTTCATTTGTCTTTCTATAATCTTTTTTAGAACATCACGGAATTACATTGTAGCAATAATAAAAAGTATATATAAATATAAATATATATATATATATAAATATAAATTCATACATCAAAGCAAAGTGTTCTCAAAATATGAAACTTTTGATTGATTACTATTTGCGAACTAACTGGAGTTCCCATTTTTATTCAGATCATTTATTATTCATATTATTCATCCGTTTAACTTCCATCGTAAAAAAAAGTGGGATTTAATCTGCATCTGTTTATGTTGTTTGGAGATTTTACACACGGACCAGATGTTCTGTACCTGGTCAGCGCTCTGGTTTAATAGGCCCATAACTGGGACATGTATTAAAGGTACTGATGGACCTCGGTGGAGGTAGGAGATGTAGGTAATGGTTCCACCGTTGTTGGTTTGTCTGTTGGATTTAGAGACGCTCACTTCTGACGGACCTCCCCACCAATCTCTTCATACGTCTTCTGTAGGGAGTAGGTCCAAACCTGCCTGTCTTTGAGGTGACCCGGTTCTACTGCTGCTAGAGGTCCTTCCATGAGCTACTCTGGGAAAGCTTCCAGGTGGTCCGTCTGCAGGTAATCACTCTCTCTCTGCCCCGCTCTCAGGCACCCTGGTACATTTACGCTTTATCCAACTGTATCACGCCATCAATTCCACTTAAAACTAAAGCACCCATAGGGAGTCGTTCATGCAAGCAGCTCCGCCACTCCTCTCACTCCCTTCACACCTCTCACTCATCTCACTCCTCTCACTCCTCTCGCTCCCTTCACTCCTGCCAGCGTTGCAAAATCAGGAGAAGGACTGAACGAGTGAAAAAGTGTGGTGAAACGATCAATAGTCTCTCTCTCTTCATGGCCCCACATCACTTTCTTGGAGAGGTGGAGGTGAAAAGACCGGAAGAGAAGAGAACATGAGGATGAGGGGAGGAGGGTGAGAAGGAGCGCTGATGGAGGAAGAGCAGGAGGCAGTAAAACTTCTCCAGTGAGCGGCTAGAGCCATAAACGCCACAATTTACGACCAGCAGGCACATAATTTACTCCGGCAGTTTACAGCCGTAACTTTACCACAGAGTATTTATTTGTTTATGTGGATAACTCAAATAAAAATATGTAAATATGTGTTTTATGTCTGAAGGTTGAACAGAGGTTACCTCATGTACCGAGACGTAAACGTGAAAACACACAAACGCTGAGGAGGAACATGCTGACACAGCACTTTAGTTTTAAGTGTTTCACACGTTCACTCTTAATATCCGCTATCCTGATCTGGAGCTGTCAATCACCCATCAGCTGTTCTCATCAACCAGTCACATCGTACAGTGACACACCTTCATTGTTGGTCCATCCTTCCTTCCCTCGCTCCCTCCCTCCCTCCCTCCATCCACCCCCCATGAAGGACGCTCATTGCAGCTGCTTGTATACTTGACCTGATTCTTTTGGGTCTCGACCCAGAGATCCTGAGCAGAGGTGAGGGTTGGAACATAGATGGACCGGCTATTTGAGAGAAGAAGAACTGCCTGTCCATCTCCGGGTCCATTCTTCCACCACAGGAGAACAAGACCCTAACATTCTTGTTCTCTAGTTCTCTAATGCAAGTTTGATTCTCCACTTCCCCATCATCAGACTCATAACCTTCATCATTCAGCAGTTTCGGCAGAGTCAGCCGCCACCACCACCAGTGTCTGGACTCCAGTGGGGGACACTTTGCTGCTTCTCAGGTTTGATACCCCGAAGAGTCTTAATAATAATACATTGAATTTATAATGCACTCGTCTGTGATGATAAACAAGCATCTCTACTGCAGACTGAAATATCTAACGGATGATTGATGTCACTGCGGAGGTCATTCTCTCTCTGTCCAGGAATGGACAATCTATCTCGTCACCATCTGCTGCTTCAGATAAATCCCTGCTCTCCGCCCACTGACAACATAAATGATCGGTGTGGACACTGAACAAATGCGTCCCGCTTTGAGTGACACATCAGGGGCAGCGAGCAGAGCCGACTCATCTTGTTGTCGAGTAATGGAGTATTAAATCTCCCTGATGAGGCTTGAATTACTTAAACTGTCTGTTAAGAGGATGTGGAGCCTCCTCTGACTCGGGGCAGACCCCATCCTGTCTACATCACATCCCCTATTAAACTAAACCTCCAGTCTTTACCTTACTGTAATCTGTTTAAAAAAATCTAATTTCAAGGAGGAACCTGCTCAAACTTACTGCCTCAAGGTCACAAAGCTGAAGACGGCGTCACGTTTCTTCATCACAATGAAGATGTTCACTTTGTCATTATTGTCACTGAGTCCTCCACAAGGAGCTGAGTACTGAAAGAACTCAAAGCTACGACGGCCGACAGGATCAAACTCACTCAAACCGTCAAAAGCCGCGACACATTAAAAAGAACGATCGGCCAAAGACAACAGAAGTGTTGACGAGGGTCTCTCAGAAGGGATTCATCCTGACGCTCCTTTATTGCTTAATTTAATGAATAAGAAAGGATGTCACCATATTTTGATTAGCCATTGGAGAACACATTAGCTTAACTTCCAGGTCATGTGACTGAGAATAAAACTTAAATCAACGTCGTTAAAACAACAAATCAAGTTAATAATGGTCTTAAAACATGCACAGAACCCAAAGCTGCAGTGAACAAGGTGTTTTATACCTGCTGAAGGAAACTCTCAACCACCATCAACAGACTGACTTCAGGTGTCGCCATGGTGACGAGAACACAACGCTCAGAGCGTCACAGAGAAAAGGTTTGAAAATGTCTGGTCAAGAGTTTTCAGCAGATGAAATGTTGATGGTTTGTGAGAAACGAAGTTTCAAAAAGGATCTTTGAGATTCATTTTTAGAGATTTATTCCCACAACAGTGAAAGATAGTAAAACATGAAAACTCTTTTCACTCACCGCCGCCGTCAGCCACCAGAAGCTCCTTCAGCAGAAGAGTCACGAGGAAGAACATCGTGGCGGGTTCTGTTGGGCTCAGACCAGAGGAGGAGAGTTTGTGTCGGTTCTTCCTCGCTCGTCTTTAATAGCAGCTCTTATCTGCAGGAGACATTCATCAATCTGTCCCACCTTGACCCCCGACCTTCTGCTGCCTAAACCCAGGGACAGGACCATCCTCCCATTGTTTCTGACTCCACCCTCCTCCGGTCTTCTCATTCTCTCACACCAACCAACACTGTTCTTTATCTATTTAATAATAATAACAACTTTTATTGGTAAAACCCATTTTAATACGAGAAATCTTAACTGTCTCCTCCTGCAGCTCCATCTCCAGCATCCTTCTACCAGTAGATCCACCATCCTCCTCTTCATCACGGGTAAGAACCATCTCAGTCTGTCGTCTCTGACTTTGTCTCCAGGACGTCTCACCTGGACTGTCCCTCTGATGTCTCCTTTCTAATCCTGTCCTTCCTCCTCACTCCCAGAGAACATCTGAACATCTTCAGCTCTGCCTCCTGTCTTCTGGTCAGAACCACCGTCTCTGAACCATCCAGCAGAACTGCTCTCACCTCCATATAGGAAACCTTTCTCTTCACTCCTTCTGCTCCTCCTCTGTCACAGATAACTCCTCACACTCTTCTTCAACCACTCCACCCTGCCTGTACTCGCTTCTTCACCTCTTCTCCTCCAGCCTCCCTTTCATTCACACACATGTATTATGTCTCGCTGCCACTCACCTTCATTCCTCTTTTCTCCAGTGCATACCTCCACCTGTCCAGGTTCTCCTCCACCTGCTCCCTCAGCTCACTACAGATCCCAATGTCCTCCACCAACAGACCATAGAAACTCCTGCTGACCTCCTCTGTCAGTCTGTCCATCACCATAGCAAACAAGAAGGGGCTCCGAGCCCATCCTTGGTGCAGTCCCACCTCCACCTTGAACCCATCTGGCCTGGTATTAACTAAACTGCTAATTGCCTCTGTCCTTCTTCGCTCAGACGGTGCTCGTCTTCAAACTGCTGTCAATGCTGCTTGTTGAAAGAATGACAAATCAATAACATTCAATTTCATTTAAACAGACATACACACACGACACATACACACACCTGGACTAAGACACACACACTATTATCTCAGCGGTGCAGGTTGTTGATTAAATGACACTTAGAGAGGAAGGAGAAAAATAAATGAAGGGAAAGACATAAAATGAGATCTGAATAAGAGGAACCAGGGAGAAATAAAGCGCTAACCTTTTATTTTCAATTATCTTTAGATCTTTATATCGTATAAAAATGTTATGACTTTAACACGTTTGCCTGGCTGAAGATGGCGGTTGATGAGGCGAGGAGGTCGTGGCAGAGGTGAACTTAATTATCCCCGAGGGGAAATTTGTTGCAATTAGTAATAAAAAAACAGTTTAAGGGTCTGATAGCAACCAGAACAAATCAAGTCTTTAATCTACCGGTGCGTCTCAGTAGATTGTGTCTCTGGCCTGAACTAGAAGTGGTGACGGGGTTCCGGGAGGATTTACTGGACCTTCCTGGAGGTTGTCCAAATCTGTGTAGGAACATTCAAACAGAACCTTCTGAGCTGCTCCTCAAACGCTCTCGTGAAAGAGGAATGAGCTTTGAACCTCCTGAGCTTCCGATAAATGCATGGAATTCCATCAGCGTTTGAATCGAAGGCTTCCATGTCTTCATTTATCGTCTCGTACCTGCATGACTGACAGCTGGACCAGCTTCTTCCTGACGTCACTCATCCTCGTCATCACGTCCAGAAGAACCTCGTGATAAATCTGACACTCATTTGGAAACCAAACGTCTGAAACTGGTGCAGGGACGGCCGAGGTGTTGATCCAAGGTCGATGTCGTGACGAGTCGGTTCTCAACTGTGAGGCAGAGAAAGTTAAAAACTGGAGGAATGTCACTGGAAAGCCGCCGCACTAAATGTCTGCGTCATCCGAGGAGATGCTGAGGAGGAACCTGTGGCTTCCTGAAAAATCTGCCTGGAGGAGATCCGACTGAACTGCAGCCAAAATCTACTCTTTGAACGTCTCCTCAGAAGTTTTCAGTACCAGAGATGTCGGCGCCATCGGCTGAAGTCAGTGAGAAGTTCTGGTGCTTTGAACTCCGGCAGATCATTGAATCCCACAGGAGAAGAGGAACCCATGGAGCTGAGGAGACGTCCTGAAGATGAAGGACAAGTGACGTAGCACCAGGAGTTCTCCTCTCCTAGTTTGCTGCTCCGACCCAACATCTCCGTAGCAGGCAGAGCCTTCTCATGTTATATATGGAATCATCGCCGCCGCCGCAGATGCTTCCTCGTAACACCGTAACCCAAAAACTATTTCATGGATCAAACTTGATACCAACATACTTTAATGAGAGGAAGAACTGGATTGATTTTGGGAAAGGTGGATTGTACACTTCCGACACAAGGAGCTTTATGTCCAAATGATTTTGGCCATAACTTCTCAAGCCTTTGTCCAAATTTGGTTCATATGAATCGACTGGAGGAGATAAAACTTGTTTATAGTATATTTTACTCACTAGGGGAAGTTTTTCTATAGACAAAAACTTTATCCTTGTCTGGAAAACAGTGTTTTCCAAACTATTCTCAAAAACTAATGGATCATTTTCAAACTTTATACCAACATAGACCTCAGTGAGGGGAAGAACTGGATTGATTGTGGAACGTTTTAGGGCCAAAATTTCTCAAGCATTGATCCAATTAAGTCCAAATTTGGTGAACAGAATCAACTCGAGGAGATCTATCTAGTATATCTATATCTATGTATCTAGTATATCAAATGATAAGAAATGATCATCTAAAGCTTTATGGAACAGGACTGGTAATAACGACACCTGGATGTTAGGTAACTTCTCCGCTTCAATAAATAGAAGTTTTTCTAACACATTTGTGTTTTGTGTTATATTAAGTTTGAAGATCTGACTCTCACTTTCTTCATACACAGAAAAAGAAGAACTCCGGAGGGGGTCCAATCCAGTTTCAGAACACTGCAGCACCACAGGGAGCTGCTCACAGGAGGCTCCATGATGTTCCACAGACCAGACCCAGAGCTTTAAAACCTTTTTCAGAAGTTATCTATTCAGGAAAAGTAGAAAGGAATTGGGAAAAGGTTTTAAATGCAGTTTACTCCACCTATTGTGACGGTGTTGTCTCTTCCTCACAGCTCTATCTGTCGGATGTCCTGTGAAGGAAGCAATGGAGGCGGTAGGAGGAAGTCAAGACCTTGAAAAACAGTTTCTGTAAAAGTTAATTTATCATCGAGAGAGAGAGACAGAGGGGGCGAGAGAGAGACAGAGAGAGAAGGGAGGCAAAGAGAGAGAGATGAGAGTGAAGAGAGAAGTAAGAGATGAGAAGAGAGAGAGTTACAGAGGGGGCGAGAGAACCAGAGAGAGAAGAGAGGCAAAGAGAGAGAGGGCGGCGAGAGAGACGAGAAGAGAGAGAGGAGAGACTGATGAGACAAGAGAGAGAGGGACAGGGACAGAGAGACAAATGATTGAAGAGAAGAGAGAGAGTTACAGAGGGGGCGAGAGAACCAGAGAGAGAAGGGAGGCAAAGAGAGAGAGGGCGGCGAGAGAGACAAGGAAAGAAAGAGAGGAGAGAAGAGAGAGAGGGACAGGGACAGAGAGACAGAAAAAGGGAGAGGAGAGACAAATGATTGAAGAGAAGTGAGAGAGACAGGGATAGAAGAGAGACAGATAAGAGTGAAGAGAGACAGGGAGAGAAAGAGACAGATAAGAGTGAAGAGAGACAGGGAGAGACAGAGAGAGAGAGCGAGAGAGAGACACAAACCCTCACCTGGACCACCGGCTCCAAAAACTGGATAAGGATTTTATTGATAATTGAATTACATATCTCTTTTATACATATTTCATAAATGATACAGGATTTTACATTTGTTTGCCAACATTACAGCATCATATGTCAACAGAAAAGAAGACATGAAAGGAGATAGAGTCAGAATGGAGCTCATGATCTCAATCCTATATTCCACTTCACTCTTTGGGCTAATCAAACATGATGCAAATGCACACAAACAAACAGAACGCACACTCAAACGAGAACAACAACGTGGTTTTGGAGGGAAAAGAAGCCTGAGGATGGATGGAAATGACAGGTGGGAGGGGCCAGAACCGGATCGGTCCTCCCGCTACGCTAACAGGGTGAGTCTGACACTTCTCCTCTGGACCCCCGTATGTCAGGAGTAGATGCGAGCAGACGGGGGGGTGATGGGAGTAAATGAAGTCAGAACAGGAGTGTGGTCTGAGCGATGGTTGGTTGGCGGGGATTGAAGTCGGATTCAGAGCAGATTGTAAAGGTGCACTGTCCCTTTAATACTACAATCTCTACAGACGACGTTCTGAAATCATCTTTTTTTCTCTTCTTCTTCTAGATAAATCAACTTTGTTTATTTTCATATAATTTCTCATGTAAACATACATTCATGCAACACCCTCTTATATTAAAGTTTCCCTATATTTGATATATTTTGTTTTTTTAGAAAATAAACGCGAGATGGAACAAAGGCAGTCGACGGTGGGTGGCGTGATAAAAGAAAGGAGGAGGTGATGATGGAGACACGTGGAAAGATCAGTGGGGGGGGGGGCGTAGATCTCCAGGGAAACACGGCCGTCACTTTGCGTGTGTGTGTGTGTGTGTGTGTGTGTGTGTGTGTGTGTGCGAGCTGGAGAAAATTAGTTTAAAGCTAACGATGGCGTGGAGGTGGATGTGGGCGGCTGTGGCGGGGGTCAAAGGTCTCATGGATATGATGATTTCGCGGTCACACGCAGCGGCGCTCAGAGACTCAAGTCTGATTTTCTCTTTTAACACTGGTCACCGTATTGCTACATTATCTGTTTCACTGTCCATCAGCAACCACCGCACACACACACACACAGACGCACACAGACTCACACACACACACACACACACACACACACACAGACTCACACACACACACAGACTCAGACGCACACATATACACACTCACACACACAGACACACACACATGCACATACAGACTCACACACACAGACTCACACACACACAGGCAGACACACAGACTCACACACACAGACAGAATAGACCAAATCCCACCTCGACTTCTGCACAATAACATTCTGACTTTATCCTAAAATCATGCGTTCCAGTAGAAAACCCTGCAGTCAACCATGAGCAGCTCCTCAGCAGGATTGGACAAGACAGACGCAGGAGATGACCTTTGACCCGATGCTGACCTAGCGTCTCTGTGCTTCCCCTAAGCAGAGGGTGGTCTTTCAGAACCTTTTGATTATTATTTTTTTTGACTGATCTTCATCCTGAAGAGGAAACCGAGTGAAGCTGACGCATGTTTAATTAGTTGCCATTCCCAAAACAACAAAAACTTCTGTAAACTTTAAGGGGGGGGGGGGGGGACTTCAGCTAGATGTGGCAAAGAAAAGTGTCCAATTTAATGACAACATAGCATTTATGCTCCTACACATTCACAGATTTCTACTGAGGGTCCCCACAGCATGCAGCCTGGACCCTGCCTCACAGTCGCCAGAGCAGGGAGGGGCGGGGCATCACGGCGACAGTGGGAGGAGAACATCCTGGCTTTATTCTGGCAGAGAAACGCTTCTGGGCATCCATGCATTTTTAGGTGGGGGGAATTATCTTTATAATACAACGCACCTGTGTGGTACATTATAATACAACGCACCTGTGTGGTACATTATAATACAACGCACCTGTGTGGTACATTATAATACAACACACCTGTGTGGTACATTATAATACAACGCACCTGTGTGGTACATTATAATACAACACACCTGTGTGGTACATTAGAATACAACGCACCTGTGTATGATTGTCTGTGATTGTTCTTTGTGTGCCTGTGTGTTGTGAGTGTGTGTCTGTGGTGAGTGTGTGTGTGTCTGTGGTGTGTGTGTGTGTGTGGTGAGTGAGTGAGTGTGTGTGTGTCTGTGGTGAGTGTGTGTGTGTGTGGTGAGTGAGTGAGTGTGTGTGTGTCTGTGGTGAGTGTGTGTGTGTGTGGTGAGTGTGTGTCTGTGGTGAGTGTGTGTGTGTGTCTGTGGTGAGTGTGTGTGTGTGTCTGTGGTGAGTGTGTGTGCGTGTGTGTGTCTGTGGTGAGTGTGTGTCTGTGGTGAGTGTGTGTGTCTGTGGTGAGTGTGTGTGTGTGTCTGTGGTGAGTGTGTGTGTGTGTGTGTGTGTGTCTGTGGTGAGTGTGTGTGTCTGAGGTGAGTGCGTGTGTGTGTGTGTGTCTGTGGTGAGTGTGTGTGTGTGTGAGGGGGATGCGAGTACATTTTTCTGATGAGGTGGTGTAAGCGAGAGAGTTCCTCCCCCCACTGAGAAAACTAGCCTCTGGTCATCCGTTGATCTGATTGTATACATACATATATTTATATTCTTTTCATAACAAATATATTATGGCTTTCAAAATAAAAAGTGCCAAAATATTTTTTTTGGAATAAAAGAACACACAGTGATGTTGTTGTCGGTAGAACTCTCAGGCTGGCGGGCCGCTACAGGACGTCAACAGGAAGGGGAAACCAGGCGTTATCCTGCCCGTCCAGACAGGCTCCTGACAAAGGTCACACCGGGTCGGACAGCTGATGGTCACCTGGAGGCGGCGCCGCCCGGAGAGGGAGAGGCAGCAGAGTTCAGACGCCGGAGGGCGAAGGTCTCGCCCGCTGCAGCGACTTCCTTGTAAACTTTAGCGAGTGGGAAAGAGTCTCCTGGAGCCCGGTCCAAACTGGAGGGTGAGTCGCAGGTCTGTGCTGCCGTGTGACCCGGGTTGGTGTCCCAGTGTGTTCAACAGGTCACACACACAAACACACACCACCACCTCTCCACCCGCTGCTTGTCCTCTGTCCCGGAGTGTCTAGAGGTCTGATCATTCCTGTTTGCCCCCAGAGTTCCCTGCAGGCTGTCCCTTCCAGAGGCATAACCACGTACCCAGTTTCATCCCATCATCATCATCATCCTCTCCATCCTGCGACTGTGAGAGATTTCAGTTCCTGGTATTCTCACCATCCTCCTTCCTTTTGTTTTCACGTTTTTCATTTGCGGTTGGAGTTTTTTCGGGAAATAAAGAGAGGAAACAGAATTTTTGGGGGGAGAGCTAGGGGCGTAAGTAGTGGGGGGTTGGGGGGGGGGATATGAGCTAAGAGAGGGGGGAGTCGCTCGTCGCATCAATTTTTACTGGCAGTGAGCTGCTGGACTGGGAGCTGGAGTTGGAGCGGGTCCCGGAGACGCTTCAGATCTAACTCCACCTGCAGAGGGTGGAGAAGGAGAGTGAGAGGCGGGTGGAGGTAAGAATGAAACAGAAAATCAAAGTATCAAATCCTGACAATCCCCTGATTTCACACAGCATCCCGCCTCCGGCCGGCGCCCGTACCTCAGCGATGTCGTCCTTCAGCTGGTTGTACTTGTCCATGTCGAAGCTTGACCTCTTCACGCCCTTGTGGAGGAACAGCAGGTACTGTCTGTCTCTGGCGTCGGGGTAAAGGTACTCCTGCAGCTCACACACAGACACCTCCTTAGTTCTTGTACCTCAACAGGAAACATCAGTATTCTTGAGGAATACCGACCAGCCATAAGATTAAAACCACTTTCAGTTCTAATGTTGTGGCTGACGGCTGTATCGTTTAATTAATGCTAGTAGTGTCATTATATCCTTAGTAGGTTATTGATATACTTTCATTATTATAAAACTAAAAGATTATCTTTTATCAATCATGAGATTCAGTTTATGTTCATATTTAAGGAATATATCTATCCCAGATCATCAGCAACGACGTAACCTTTGACCTTTGTGGCGTTTCCCTGCAGCTCACCTGACGTGTCAGCACGAAGTAGGCGTACATGGCCATAGCTGTGCCGTAGGTGATGAAGTAGGTGACGGGCTCCATGATATCCCAGGAGTACTCCCACCAGGTGAGTCTGGCCAGGATGCCAAACTGGGTGGCCATGTACGCCATGCCCCCCCACAGCACCCAGGTGGTACGCCGCTCTGCCTTCTTACCTAACTCCTCCCTCACCTGAAAGGACGCAGGAGGACAGTCGACACTTTACCTCAGAGATGTGAACACAGAGTGAGAGAGTAGGGATAGGTTCAGACCCCCGTCTCCGCAAAATGAATGAATTTAATGTTTTAACTGTTCAGTTGCTGCAGGTTAATTTTGTGTGAAACCAAAAAGGGAGAAGTTGTAAATGTATAAGCTAAAGAGTAATGGGCCATGGATGGAGCCCTGGGGGACACCACAGGTCAAAAGGGCCGCTGGGGAGGATTCAATAAAAAGGATTTATTAGAGCTTGTGAGGACTTACAAAAAAAAGTTGACTTTAAAGTAGTTCAGTGTTTTTACACAGACCTTCTCCAGGGGGCGTAGTTCAGAGTTGAGGTCCTCCAGTCGTCCGATCAGTTCGCGTTCTTTGCCGAGTTGGTGCTCCTCGATGCGGAGGGTGGTGTAGAGCTGCTGCACCAGGAACTTCACGTCGTTGAGCCTCTCCGCCTCCTCGTGGGGCAGCAGCTCTGACGCACAGATAAACACAAACAAACAGAGACAGGAGTTAGTGCAGTCCACACCCCCACAACTCATCTAATCCTCCATTTTCAGAAAAATCCTGATCGGACGGGTCTCGGCCCACAGATTCTTAAAATAATATACATTTTGGTTCGGACCAGGAGAGAATCATTATCATTATTATTAAAATCGATAAAAATCCAGATTCACCAAAATTACATTTGTAAAAACTGCTGAACTTCACGTTTTTGTTTCAGGCCTGCGAGTTTGATTTTTGAATAGAATAAAAGAACTGCCGAGTTCACTCAGTGTGTCCAGCTGTGAGCAGGTGAGTCAGAGCGAGGGGTCCTCACCTCTCCTCGGGGGCCGCACGAGGTGCGTGGTGTCGTTGATGACCAGATTGAAATCATCCAGCAGCAGGATGTCTATGCCTGTGGAGGAGGCCACCCTCGCCCCATCTAGAGAGAGAGAGAACGAGAAGAAGAAAGAGTCCTTTATTAGTCACATAGAGTCATACACAGTACAACATAGTGAAATTACTTCTCTGCATTTGACCCATCCCTGAGGGAGCAGCCCCTCGTGGAGCACCCGGGGAGCTAAGGAATCAGGGTCTTGCTCAAGGACCCTACGACCTGGTGGGATTCGAACCGGCTACCTTCCGATCTTCTGATTGGGAGACGGCCGCTCTACCCACTGAGACACAGCCGCCCCAGAACGGGAGAACGAGCGAGAGAGAGAGAGAGAGAACGAGAGAGAGAGAACGAGAGAGAGAGAGAGCGAACGAGAGAGAGAGAGAGAAAACGAGAGAGAGAGAGAGAAAACGAGAGAGAGAGAACGAGAGAGCGAACGAGAGAGAGCGAGAGAGAGAGCGAAAGAGAGAGCGAAAGAGAGAGCGAACGAGAGAGAGCGAACGAGAGAGCGAAAGAGAGAGCGAACGAGAGAGCGAACGAGAGAGCGAACGAGAGAGCGAACGAGAGAGCGAACGAGAGAGCGAACGAGAGAGAGCGAACGAGAGAGAGCGAACGAGAGAGAGCGAACGAGAGAGAGCGAACGAGAGAGAGCGAACGAGAGAGAGCGAACGAGAGAGAGCGAACGAGAGCGAACGAGAGAGAACGAGAGAGCGAACGAGAGAACGAGAGAGAGAGAGCGAACGAGAGAGAGAGAGAGAGCGAGAGAGAGAGAGAGCGAACGAGAGAGAGAGAGAGAGCGAGAGAGAGAGAGAGCGAACGAGAGAGAGAGAGAACGAGAGAGAGAACGAGAAAGAGAGAGAGAACGAGAAAGAGAGAGAGAACGAGCGAGAGAGAGAACGAGAACGAGCGAGAGAGAGAACGAGCGAGAGAGAGAACGAGAACGAGAGAGAGAACGAGAACGAGAGAGAGCGAGAACGAGCGAGAGAGAGAGCGAGAACGAGCGAGAGAGAGAGAGCGAGAACGAGCGAGAGAGAGAGAGCGAGAACGAGCGAGAGAGAGAGAGCGAGAACGAGCGAGAGAGAGAACGAGAACGAGCGAGAGAGAGAGAGCGAGAACGAGCGAGAGAGAGAACGAGAACGAGCGAGAGAGAGCGAGAACGAGAGAGAGAACGAGAACGAGCGAGAGAGAGAACGAGCGAGAGAGAACGAGCGCGAGAGAGAACGAGAGAGCACGAGAGAGAGAGAACGAGAACGAGAGAGAGAACGAGAGAGCGAGAACGAGAGAGAGAGAACGAGCGCGAGAGAGAGAACGAGCGAGAGAGAGAACGAGCGAGAGAGAGAACGAGCGAACGAGAACGAGCGAGAGAGAGAACGAGCGAACGAGAACGAGCGAGAGAGAGAACGAGCGAGAGAGAGAGAACGAGAACGAGAGAGAGAGAACGAGAGAGAGAGAACGAGAGAGAGAGAACGAGAACGAGAGAGCGAGAACGAGCGAGAACGAGCGAGAGAGAGAGAACGAGAACGAGCGAGAGAGAGAACGAGCGAGAGAGAACGAGACATAATGAAGTGCTGAGGACGCTCCAGACACCACTGTCTTCTCCTGATAATCAGGAGAAGACAAGAAACATTTTATAGGGTTTCAATCACCAGGGAAGACGGACCCTCTGAGCAGAGCGGGGGCTGAAAATGTATTTGCCTGTGCATGCAGTGGTATTAAGTTCTGATGAGGAGAACAGTGAGAGGAACCTGAGGAGAGACTGGATGGCTGTGGTTCTGTAGAGTTTGGACCTACCCGTGGAGTAGATGGCTACCCGGTCGATGCCTCTGTCCTCCGCCTGGAGTTGCTGCAGGAAAACTCCCACACAGTCGCTCAGAGGCTTGAGGGTGAACTGACAGCGCTCTCGTCTGGACGGCAAACTGACTGAGATCACCGGCAGCCCGTTCTGATAGGCCACCGTCACCTCTGGGGGGGTGAGAGGCAGGAACACAGCTGTCAGTCAAACCTCACACACAACATCCACCGGCATCCTGAAACTAAAACATCTTCTGGCTGTGGAGAAAAACACTTTCTGTGATGAAGTTCTGCAGGGTGGAATATTCTGACCACCCAGAGGAACCTTCAGAACGGCTCGGTCCATATCTAACATGTGGAGCAGGATCTGAATTATTTAGAGACCAGTTCTGTCAGCAGGTGAAGCAACTTTTTGATTGTATTTTATTTTATTTATTAAAAAAATGTTAATTAAAATGTGAAAAAGTCCCAAAATAAAGGCTTTTGTGAAAAAGTTTTTGAGTGACCTCGTCTGAGACAAATCCCAGAATGAAGTTCTAGTCCTGGTATCCATGAAAACAAAAAACATCACTTTAGTTCTGTGTGAATCAAGGCTTTTGAAAACATACGATAAAAGAAGAATGGACCGACCCCATTACTGCCTCCTGAATCAGTCCACCCCCTAACTACCATAGTCCACCATCATACTACCATAGTCCAGAACGTGGCTGCCATAGGCCACTCACAAACTACCATAATACTACTAAACTACCTCTATCTGGTCCACAACCCGATAACTCCTGTTCCGGTTCTTTAGAGCTCTGCTGGTCCAAACCCGCTGTGATGACGACGCTCCTAAAACCACCATCACGCCGAGAGGCTCCTGAATCAACAGGGTGGGCTGTGAGCCCACTCTGGCTGCCATGTTCCTGCTGCAGTGAATCAGCAGATCTGTGCAGCCAGAACGGACAGATTATTATGGGATGTCCACCTCCAGACCATCTCCCACTCACCTCTGCGTTAAGGTGACGACCTGAAACCGTCCTCAGAAGATCGATGACATCATTTGATCACGTGACTATGACTGATATTAGAAACCAGACGATAAAATAAGAGTTTAAATAACTGAAGATTCAAGACATATTCTAGGTTTGAAAACTACTGAGGTCTCACAATGACTCAGACGTCCGTTAATAAGAGCGTCCTGACGTTTGGTTCTGTTTGAGCCCGTTAACCCCCGCAGACACAAAAGCACAAGTCACACATGGAGTCTCTGTTTCATTTAGCCTGAAGAAACTACTCGGGTTCGGTTCTGGTTGTTGTAAACAGCTGATTAAAGTTCTGCCAGAGAAGTTCATACAGAATGGAAGCTTCTTCCAAATGCAGCTATTAAGGAGCCCATAAAAATCAAATCAGCCTTTTCTGCATGCTGCTTCCTCCTCCTCTTCCTCCCTCTGTTTCTTCTCCTCCGCTCTCCCCCCTCCCACATCGATGAACAGAAGGTGTGAACTGGGTTTGCGTTTTTCTCTGAAAGGGGGAAACCCCTGGAAGGAGGAGGTGAGGACTTACCCTCTGAAGCTGCAGAGGAGCACAACAGTCTCTGGCCACGCCATGAGGGGGCGCCGTTCCAAACCTGCACACAGGAAGAGAAAAAGGAACAAACTGGTTATTCCACTTGTGCACCTTCTGCCTCCTCCCTAAGGTTCTGCTCCTGCGAGTGGCAGCATGTCGTGTCTCTAGTGGAGGGCAGAGCTTGGGGAAACCCTCTTTTCTTTTTCTGTCTGTTCTCCTGAAGGCAGAGGAGGCGTGTCCTACTTACAGCGCTAGTCACCTTTTCTGACTATATTCTACCGAACCTTTCACGCCGAGAGACGCGCCGTCACATCCGCCGCGTCGCCCTCGCTAGTTTTTGATTATTTTATTTCTAATTTTTTCATTTAAAAGATAAGATACAATTAAAGAAAACACAAAAGACAATATAAAATAAAAGATATAAAAGAAGAGATAAGAGATAAGATAGAAGAATGTTTTAGAGGTCAGGGTCAGATTCCCAGAGCGTCTTTGTGTTTCTTCTTCTGTGTCAAAGAGATGAAGTTTGACACACAGTGAGAAGTAAAGCAGTGTTAAAAAGTCCAAAGACGCTTTAAGGTTTTCTTTTTATCCAGAGCCGAAACAAACGAAGCAAGATTTACTTTTGAAATTTACAATTTCATTCCTGCAGTGTTTAAGACAAATAATACACACTTTAAAAATAAAAAGTATTCCACTGGTGACAAAAGTGAAATCAAGTATTATCAACTTAAACTTTAAGATTCTGTAATACTTCATTTAGTACTGTGTTACCAGCGGACAATGATTGTTTACAGTTACGTGACCTTTTTGGGTGTGGGAGATAGAAGTGCTTCTGTGAGGTGACGGGTGGAGAGGATGAAGGAGGAGCAGCGGTGACAGACGGGCGGAGATCTAAGAGTGGATGTGGAGTCTGACTGACGTTAATTAGTGACATTAATCGGGTTTGGACCGGTCTGTTGTCAGTTCTGAATCTTGAATCTCGATGTTCTCGATGTTCCCACCTCTGATAATTATTATTTCAGTACTGTCTGCGTTTGGGTTGCTTGACCCAAATTGCCTGATTTGGGTCAATCAGGCAATCAGTACCCATAGAACACACCTCTAATCTGAACCACGTCGGACTTGAGTTCAGAGAAACACCGGATCTTTAGCCGGGTCGGCTCTAACATTTTCTCTATTTCTTCACTCATACTTTCTCTGAACCACTGCACGACTGGGAAAACCCAAATGATGTGAGTGACCCCTAATTTATGCACCTTTTCTCCAGTGACAGTCGTCTAGAAGAACAACAACAGTACCATGAGTTCTAGTGCAAACTGGTACCGACCACATGGGTCAGAGAGGTGTAGGTGTTAGTTTCTCCACTCAACCGAGCTGTACGATTCTTTTCTTTGACTGTCCGGGCCAGAGATGACAGAACTTTGACGGCACGGAGGGATGTGTGAATGCGCGTGGTGGTACCGAGTGGAGCCCAAACGGTGATTAGGTTTCTAATCACATGACATGCTGAGCGAGGCGTTCTGGCCGGCCAGGAATAACCGCTCAGTCTGTTGTTCCGGTCATTCATGAACAACAGCTGCTTGAATCCAGGAGGAAAGAATCCACAGCATCACGGGTTCTGACCCACACCGCAACAACCGCAGCCTCACACACGGGAATGTGGATCCGTGTGTGGAGTGACAGGAAGGAGCAAGTGTGTCTCTGTAGGTGGTATACTGTGTGTGTGTGTGTGTGTGTGAGAGTGTGTGTGTGTCTCTGTAGGTGGTATACTGTGTGTGTGTGTGTGTCTCTGTAGGTGGTATACTGTCTGTGTGTGTGTGTGTGTCTCTGTAGGTGGTATACTGTGTGTGAGTGTGTGTGTTTATGCGTGTTGTTTATGTGTGTGTGTTCATGCGTATGTGTGCGTATGTTTGTGCCATCGTGTGTTTGTCAGCAGTAATTGCAGAGACGTCCCCCCCGTCCCCCCGTCCCCTCCCTCAGCAAACAGCCACTGAAACGCTGCCTGAAATATTTAGCAGTGTAGCAGCAGTCGATATCACAGCAACCTTGGAATCAATGTCATGAACTGGGAGAGAAACAAGAACGGGCGCGGAGGATGGGCGGATGGAAGGAGGGGGGGGGGGGAGAGAGAGGGAGAGTGTGTGTGTGTGTGTGTAGCAGCAGGGGAGTGACAGTCACACCAAGACTGGAGTAAAACGGCGTCGGCTCTAGCCATGTGCTGCATACTGTACCCTGCTGCAGACCCTCCCTCCCAACCCAAACGTGAGCCGGGGGGGGGGAGACAGAGGCAAGGGTGGAAGGGAAACAAAGGAAGGCGGAAAAGAGAGGGAGTGGGATGGAAAGAGGAGAAAGGCATGAGTGTGAGGAGAGGCTGGGATGAGGAGGGGGGCGGGGGGGGGATGCTGATCACTGCGGTAAAGGAATCCCTCATCTAGCAAGGGGGGTTGCCCCTCAATATCAGCCTCCCCTCCCTCCATCACTGTCTTACTTGCTCAGAATCCTGATGTGCTGGTTTGGAGCTTCTCTAAATTCTCCTCTGCACTGCGCTTCAACTTCCACCGCATTGCTTCACTGGGGAGGATTTTCCCTCTCTTACAAAAATGGCTCTTCAATTTCACAATCTCATCTTCCGGGTGGTAAATGAACAGCAGGGGGGGACCCGGTCCATTTCACAGGGTTCCCCGTGGAAGATCTTTTCACTTGATGCACTAAGAAAAATATCAGGCTGCTGCATTATGGGTAATTTCTTGCTCACACATAACATAGATAACATGTGTAAGAGGAATGATATTGTCCTGCACTAGAGATGGATCATGGGTGAAATATTAAAGACTGTGATGAAGAACAGACGACTGTGATGAAGAACAGACGACTGAGTAGAGATGAATAGTAGAAAATATAATCTGGTGGAAACACGGATGGATTCATGTCACGACAAAACGTTTGAAATAAACGTCACACATTTATTAATTAATCCTAATCAAATCATGTTATCCTCATAATCATCATTTAAACAATGTGATATATAACAGGGACAAATATATCTATATATATCTATATATATATATATATATATGTTATGTCTATATATATATACACACACAAATCAGATAAAACCTTACCGGTTCTAATGTTGTGGCTGATTGGTCAACAATTTCTAAACAATACTGGTGTTTTTTTGTTGAACTGTGATTAAAGACGATCATCCTAACAAAGAAACATCACAATATTCTATATTCACAATATTAAGCTGCCATTAATGATGAAAGATGTATTATACACTCATCAGCCACAACATTAGAACCAGTAACTGGTGGATCAGTCTATACTGGAATACATTTTTATTCTTAATTTATAATCTTTTAGAAATTTTACAACTGAACCCGTTTATAATCTGGGCCGGTGCTAAAGCGTAAGGGACCGTCATGAAGTGTGTCTCTGCATTCATGCTGTCCTTCTGGGGGAGGAGACCTCCTTCACAACGTCTGCCTTCCTCTAGGTGGTAATGTTCTGTCACATGATGATGATGATGATGATCATGTTGAGACTTTCACAAAGTCAGTCATGAAATCAATGACGGACCCGCCGCTTCACGTCCTCACTGCACACCTGCGTCCAACCACATCCCTCATTATTACGCTAAGGTTTTCCTTTCCAGTACCTCTCACTGAGGGGGGGGTTAATGGAGGGAGCTGGGATCGATTTCCCGGGGACCCAGTCATGTGATGTGATTACAGTTCTGTTCAAGGAGAGGGCCGGTGGTCCATCATGACGGAGTCACGCATCAGGGAGATGAATGTTCGGTCAAGGTTGGGTCAGTGGGGGGTTGGGAGGGAGGAGGCTGGGATCGGTCCGCCGGGCTTCATCACAACAACGCCCCCATAAAACAGGGATGGACGAAGATGTGGAGAGACTGGATGCAGAGATCATTCCAGCGAGTGTTGAAGGATGGCAGTCCGACCCGTCAGAGTGTAAGAATAACTAAGATGTTCTGATACACCTGAGCCCGGAGAACACAGTGAACAGAACATCCGCCGTAATCAGCTGGGAGACAATCTGCTGAGGCAACTTCAACGACCGCGTCCCCGTGAAGTGTTGGAGGAGACGAGCGAGGGTTATGAGCTATTAAATTGGAATTACTCCATTTCTGGGACTGGATCAGCTGCTGGAAGTCTCGGAGGCGTCTGCGGGTCTGGTTCCATTTGTTTATAGCACACTAACAGTCTGCTGACGGCGAATCCTTAAAGTCTGTCATCATCTCCACAACAGTTCTACATTCTGGAAGAAATCATCGAGTTTCACCGCCATCACATTTTCTTTTGATGAGAATAGAAACGGAGAGAATTGGATTTTAATATTTCAAACAAACGGAATATTTGACAAATGAATCACAAATGTAAATTATGACCAGTGAGGAGAATAATTGTCCGTCGTAAGAGTCGGAAAAGCAGTTAGAAAGCTTTTATGTCCTCCTGCTGTAGACCGGGGGAACATTTATTTTCACGTGGCGAGGAGGTTTTTCCGGGGAATAGAACACAAAGAGGCTCCGGCTACAGGTGGGGGACGCGTCCTCTTGTGCTGCATTCACTGGCAGTCAGAAACCTGAGTTTCCCTCGTGTACATTTACGAATGGTCATGGCCCAAAACTGGGGTGGCACCTGCCACCCCATGCCACCCAGTAGATCCGCCCCTGCTTTAGACCGGGGCCTCTCAAACGTTTTTGGACCCCTTACTGGGGAGAAAGAGTGAAACAAGTCCAAACCAGAACTGATAATTCCCTTACAGCCTTCATGGATCATTCAGGTGTTATTTCCGGGTCCTGAACCAACCCTTCACAGGTTTCGGGTCTGAGATGCCACTGGACCTGTACGCGTTAAAAAAAACTGAAAATGAAAATATTCCCTTTGCCTTATTTCCTTCTGTCTCTCCTCATGTTCTGTCTGATGGGATCAGTGTTCTGTCTGAAGGACAAGACAGCCTGACCCGGTAGATCGGTCCTGACATTGTGAGCATATAATGTTCCTGCTGGATCTGAACCAGAAGATTCTGGGAGGAGACTGGCACCAGAGCGGGCTTTATGACTATTTTACATCAAGCAGGAAATACTGGGTGTAGAAACAAACATGTGATATTTAATATAAGTGAAGTGATGACTGTGAGAGGATGAGCGTTTGTCACACACACACACCTACACACACAGACACACACACACACACACAGACACAAACAAGTACACACACACCTACACACACAGACACACACACACACACACAGACACAAACAAGTACACACACACCTACACACATAGACAAACACTTACACAAACACACACACAAACACACACACACACAAACACACACACAGACACACACAAACACACACACACACACACAAACACACAAACACACACAGACACAAACACACACACACACACACAGACACAAACACACAAACACACACACACACACAGACACGCACACACGGACACAAACACACACACACATAGACACAAACACGTACACACACACACCCACACACACCTGATAAGAAGCACTCAGCAGTCACTACAGAACAAAGTGGGTCGGAGTTCAGTGCGACAGTAATCAGAGTGATTTTTTCACGCCTCGGCACCGACGAGCTTCTGTAACCAGAGGAAACTCCGGCCTTCCTCTCGCCGCGTTCTTCATCTGGTAGAAGTATTTACAGATATGAAATGAAGCTAGACCGCGGGATAGAAACCGGGACGAACCGATACCGGCGCCTCTCCACTGCAGTGCGGATGTGATCGGGGATACACCCTCGGCCCGATGAGGCCCGTTCAGCCGCCATATCTCCACGCCATCTACAGCCAGATGTAAATAATCCCACCTAATCTTTTATTCCATTTCAGTGCCTTCCAGATACGGAACACGCTCATTAATTAATACCAGCTCACGGCCCGCTTGGTCCTCCGATAAGAGCTCAGCGGGGAAAAATCCACTCTCTACGACAAGTGGCTTCATCTCAGGCATCACGATCGTCACGGCGATTAACCATCACACAAACGACTGAGGAAGGATTTCTCCTCCTCTGCCTCCTTTTATCCCGTCACTGTGATCATTATTTATCATTTCAAGAAAGTTTTATTTTCATTTTTGACAAAAATTAAAAAACAGGATCTTAGAAAATACAAAATCTGGCTTTAGAAATAAATAAAAATATATTTATTTATATAAATATATTTATATATTTATATATGGCCCCCCCCGCAGCCACGTGACATCATGAAGGACTACCAGGCCAACATCTCGTCAAAGAGTGACATTTCTGTCGACTCCTGCTGCTCCTCACCAACGGAGGAGGAGGACGAAGAGGAGGAGGAGGAGGAGGAGGAAGAGGTCTGCCTCATGACTATAGACATAATTACAATCAGAGGATTATGTAATAATTGTGAACGGACCACAGCTGAATCCTAGAAACATCACCAGTGCAGCCACTAAATCCCACCCCCTCCGCCCCTCCTCCCCTCCCTGCCCCCTGCTACACTTGGAGGGTGATGCATTATTAAACATCGGTGCAGAAGACGGCCAGTACCGGGTCATTGTGCCTCACAGTTCTGCTGCTGCAGAGATTCAATCTACCTGAGGCGCAGCATCTGTGTTTTAGAGGGGGGGAGGGGGGGTCACTCCTGAGGTGAACAAATCAGAAGGTCTGTTTGCATTCATCAAGAATATTCAGTGTGTGTGTGTGTGTGTGTGTGTGTTTGTCTGTATGTGTGCGTGTGTGTGTGTGTGTTTGTCTGTATGTGTGCGTGTGTGTGTGTGTGTGTGTGTGCGTGGTCAGAATCTCTTTACTGAGCCCTCACACACCAGATGGTTCTGCTGCTTGTGTCGATGCTCATTTCCGTGCAGGTCACGCAACACTCACTCCCTCACCTGGGATACAAAAACAAACCCTCCTCTCATGTTCTTACTCCTCCTCTTCTTCACTTCTCCACTCTTATTGAAGATAGCTGGCTAACTTTGATGGACATACATCTAAGGCAGGCGTGAGGTCCGGCCCAAACATGCACCCGCTGCAGCTTCACACTCTCGGCACGTGACCCTCAAACCCGCTTACACCTCAGGATGCAGAAAAAGTGGCGCCCTGAAGGTCCTTTAGATCACACAGTAATCAATGCTGCTGAATAAGCACTATCCACGGGTTCCTATCCTCCCCTTCTCCCTCTCCCTCTTCCTCTTACCACCGGTGTCCTCAGAAGCCTCCTCATCCAGCGGTTATTCCCACCATTACTCTTTTTGAGCACACCTCTGGGAGTCGAGCGTCATTCTGCCGCAACACGCGCTCTTGTTTGTGGATTCATTTGTTTTAGTGGGAGATAAATCCCTTCCAGAATCCACCTTTCATTTATTCTCGCTAGACCCAATGCACAACATGTTCCGGCCCAAGACGCTCCAGGCAAACGGAGAAACTGGGATTCTCTTGTGGGGTCTGTCATTTAGTTGGCCTCGGGGCGGTCCGTTATGGTTCCGAGGTATGAGATTAAACAGGAAGAAAACACAATTTTTCCCAGTATTCCTTCATCCAGAACTCCGTCTCCAGGATCCAGAGTCACTATATCACCTATCACATGTATTAAATCCACATTAAATAAAACGGCGTGTTCGAGCGCACAGGTTAGAATGAGCTCATCACCGCTTTATCTCTTACTGTGATGCTGAAGGCTATCGCTGCTGCATCTAATCATGGATAATTAGCATATTTATTATGCGCCGGTCCAGCCGCTCATAAGAGCAAAGAAGGAACGATTGATTACATCAAGTATCAGAAGAAAACATCTCACAATCTGTGAGGAAGCTGAGGCTTAGGCAACGTTGGACATTCCGAAACAACCATGACCCCATGCTGACCGCCGATGGACCAAGGTCTCAGAGGACTTCCTTGGACGTTCTACAGCTGTCATCATGGTCACCTGACGTAGGAAATCTCTGGTGGGTTTTGAAGAAGGTGCTTGCGGCATGTAAACACGGGAATAGGACTGTAGTAATGGATTATTTTAGTAATCAAGTATTCTCTTGACTATTCTGGCGATTAATCGAGTAATCTAATAAGAAATATTGCGTACGCTCACCAACCCCCAGAGTCACCGTCTCTCTGTCAGGCTCTGTCCCACTTCTTATGTTCCCCAAATATGAGGCAGAGTGAGCCTCTGTTCGCCGTCAAAGATAGGTTATCCTTATTATTTGCCTCGAGGCTTTTAATAAACCTTGAGGCTTATTAAAAGCCTTATTATTATATTAATAATATATATTAAAAGCCTTCCTCCTATTTGAGGAATCATTTCAAGCCCCACACAGGAATATTACGGATATGGGGGCCTATGTGTCCGAGAATTGGACTAAGATTCCTGAGGAGCACTGCCAGAATCTGTGTGTCTGGTTACGGATCACGTTTGCAGCGAGTCATAGCGGTAAAAGTGTCTCTGGAGAAATGCAGAGACACTATAACAAATATAACACCAGGTCTTGTTGAGACTCGGAGTAATATTTGTGGAAGCACTAATATCTGATGCATTAAGATGTTTACACTGATCTTGGGTTGTTGTTGGATTTGTTTTTTTGCGCCCAGCAGATAATTAGTACATTTAGTTTTTATTGGAAGTTGAATCTTCTTTCTTCACGGCGCACATTCATCACAAGGTTAATCTGAAAGGAGAGATCATTTAAACCAGGTAATCGTTGGGCTTCTTTTTCCAGGACTTTGAAGAAGCTTTATTTGATTAGAATCATCCCTCTGAAAGATACTGAAGAACCGAGTCAGAATAAATGTGTATCACGAGTCATGTGCTCCGAACTGACTGAGAAATATGATTTATGAAGCAGATATTTAAAGTACCTCCCTGAAGGCTCACTGCTGCTGACAGTTGTCCTCCACCTGTGAACAGAACTCGTTTTTACCTGCAGCAGCTTTACGGCCTTATTAGGCTGCAACTAACGACTGTTTTGATCCGATAATCGATCGATTATTGAACTATCACGATTATGGGTTTTCTTCCTGCTGGTTAACAAAAAGGTTCATAAAAAGAAAGAAGTCAAACAGTTACTATTTATGCTATCAGCTTTTAAAGGTAGCTTTAGCTCGTTTGAGGCTAATGCCAACTAACAATAGAGACGATAAAGACGAATTCTTCCGTCCATAATCTTCTTTTAATGAACTGCTTTTATAACAGACTGTTAAAACAAACAAGTTCCTGTACATACGGTTTATTTGCTGAACTGGAATGAATCCAATGTTGCATCTATTTGGCACATCACGCCCGATGATGAGCGACGCTACGTTTAAGATTTTAAAGTCGGCGAAGAGTATCATCGTGATTTAATAATTGTTATTCGGTTCTCTCCACCTCATTAACAATTCTCTACATTTTAAAATAGTGTCTTTTGACCGAACGTCCTGTAAATGTCAAGAGAACGCTTTAAGTTAACTCATGAGGGACCCACTGATACCTTCTCCTCCTGAGGACCACAGGGGGATCTAACCTGAAAACTGCTACCATAAAAGGCTGGGAGTAGAACAGTTGGACCAGAACTCCCATGCCGTGGAGCTGACCCGGGATGCTGGTATCTTTCTGCTCTTTGAGAATATGTGCCGTGACATTGGGGGCAGTTATTTCTGGAGATGTGGGCCTGGGAATGCTCCTTTTGAGGATCTTTGACGGCGCTGCCTGCCTCCCCGGAGCGTCTTCGCCTTGAACACGACACGGACTCTAAAAGTTAAGAAGTCTGCCAGAACTCAGCCGGACAATATCAGCGTGTGATCCGGCCCGCTCAGTGCTCAGACATTAATCTGTGGTATTAGCCCGTCTCTCCTCATCAGTGCCGGGTCCACGGAGAGGAGCAGACAAATCTGGAGAACTGAATCCACAGAATTTATTTCCACAGCCTCTCGGTTGTTCGGCGGGTCTCTGCCACGGTCCATATGGACCCACGGCACGCAGACACGCCACAGCTGGAACCGGGCTAATGAACGCCACTCAGACGCTCTCTGGACCGAGAGGAAGCTGCAGCACAACAGCTGACTCATTAAGAGCATTTATATATAAAGACAGACAGGAGAAGTAATCGGCGTGAGAAGAAAATATGATTTCAACGGGTTGGATTTCTTTCCCTGAGGATGTAGAACCACAGAACTTTCTCCACCTGCTACGAGGTGTTCCAGAGATTCAGAGGGTGACCACGAGTCAGTCACTCTTTTACGACCACGTCCGCATGATAACGCAAAACGCTTCCCTAAGACATTATATGAACTAAAACTAAAACTAGGAAAACTGTATTTCCAGGAGAAAATGCAGTTTTGATGCTGACAGTTAAACGCAGTCATAGTAATAAAAGTAATAGTAGTAATAGTCGTAATAGTCACAGTAACAACAATAGTAGTAGTAGATTATCTGCTCACACAAGTGTAATAGTGAGTAAAGTAATAGAACCACCAACCTCAGTCGTGGTCTAATACCGCTAGGCATTCTGGGAAATTATCCATTCATTTCAATGGTGAAATTCTTTAATCTTTAAAAGTTTAAAAGGTTTGAATGTGAAAAGTCTGACAGCTGAATGTTTTCTATAGCTTAAAGTATGAAGGAGTTTAAAGGCGTCCCAGAATAATAATAATAACTATAATAATACTAACATCATTATGCATGAACACTGGAGAGAGAAGTTTCCGACTGACTGAGAGATTAAGGACATAAAAGTTCTCCCACAGCCGGGTTGAGTGAGAGTTTACAGATGTGTGTCACACAGCAGTGCAGGTTCCTCTGCTGTGAGGATCTGAGCCTGAGCAGAACCTGAAGGAGGAAATCCTCCAGGATGAAGTGAAACAGAGAAGTTTCCGCTTCCCTCCAGGTCGAATCAGTCATATTCAGTTTATGTTACACGGTGAGGTTAGATGGAGTACAAATACACACCTGGTACAAGTACGTACACTCAGATACGCCTACATAGAAGTATTTACAGTATGTGTTACATTCAATGTATTGATTATAATGAATGGGCGTAACAGACTGTGGGGATCAGTGTGAGGTCAGATCATCTGGACCGAACCACGTCGGGAGTGAAGGGGTGTTTTCACCACGACTGGTTTCACGTTCACACTGCAGCATTCATAATCGGATCTGTGTACGCGTGTAGGATTGTTTTTAATAAGGGGCATCAATTCTAAATTTTCTTTGCCGATACTTATCATTGAGTTTTAGTAAGTCTGATTTTATGTTCTTGGACGTTTTATAACCAGAACCTGGTCGGTTCTGGGCTCTGCTAACATTAACGTCTTGAAACTAATGATTACATTTTTAAGTGTCTGATTTGTTTGTTGTCACAAACACTTTCGGGTTTGTTCCTCCGACCAATCAGTGCGCCTCTAATTGTTTTCACAACATTGTCGATGGATTCTGTTATTTTGTACTAAAACCCAAAAGAAAACCATAATTTTTCCCCCAAATTTTGCTGCCGTGAACGGTACCAACATCTGTAGAAGTCATCTGAGTCCCATCAAACAGACCCAGAACCCCTAAGACAACAACACAAGTGGATCGCAAGTACTGACCATCATGACCCGGTTAGTGTAGATAAACAACCTGACCCATTTCATGTCGGAACTATTTTATCCCTACTGGACTCCTGCGTTATACACAAGAGAAAGGAGATGACCAGTACCCCCAGAATGCATCTGTCCACAGCGCTACCATATATTTAATATAGAATCTTGTGAAGCTGCGGAGAGGAAAGATTTAGAAGGACGCTCTTCTCCTGTTTGGAATGTTTTCCTGTTGTTGATAACAAGGAACGCTTCACTGCAGTCCGTTCACAACATGCATCAAATATTCACAGGTCCGGGGCCTCGGGGGCTTCTGGAGGCAAACGTCTCGCACACAGGTGTCGAACGAGTCTGTGAACTGTCCGTCATCCTGCCGACTTGTGGGGCCGGGGAAATGTAACAGGAAGCCGTCAGTTAAGCAGCCAGCCTCGACGTTCGCCCCCCCCGCCTCCCGACGGCGTACGATGTGAGGGTCTCTGCTGCAGGAGTCAGGACCACACACCACCCTGAATCACAGATCACAGGACAGAACGCCGTCTAACGCGGTCAGCTCGTAACAGCGCTACATCAGACAAGCATGGCGACAGACGGCGGCGCCGACCAACTCACTTGGCCCGCCATGTCTGCCCTTCTACCGAAAAGGACACAATGACCTTAAATTAAAGTGAGCCGGTAATCCGTCCTAATGCTCCGACAAAACGTCCCATTCACCCAATCCAAATCCTCATCATCAGAACGGCGCCCTTTCAATACGACTTAACTCTCCATCTTTCTCAAGGACTTCCTCCGTCGCTCCCCCGCCCCGCCGCTGATTCCCCTTCCTCCGCCTCGCAGCAGGATTCAGACATGCTGGCGACTAATATTATATGTTCAGTTAACCTCAAAGGGCTACTATTACCCAGCATTCCCCACCTCTGGTGAGGAGCAGCGGCGTTCAGTGGAATGTCTTCTGATGCCCCCGTCATGAATAAAACCTCTTTATGGATTTCATCCTCGCCGCTAATTTGCTGCATGTTTAAATGAGGAAGATACGAGTAATCAGAGTAACGGCAGGTAGAACACAGTAAATAATATTTGAACGTTGTCTCGTTGAATGAAACTGTTTCATGTATGCCCTCCCTTTGATGTCGTAAAGAAAAAGACATGATTTAAAATCACACCTCTCTCTAATTCTTGGCTGAAGTTGAGATGACAACATGAAATAAACAGGAAAACCCGGAGGACCCGGTTCAGATGTATTATTATTATTATTATGATTACAGGAGAAAGGTATTACACAAATAAACATCCGTCCACTTTGTTGATATCCAATATTCATGAAAAATCAGGTTTACTCCTTCAATATCAAAGATGTGAGAAAGATCAGGAATGGAAGGCAGAAATACGGGCCGGAGTGACTGAACAGAACAGAACCGCTAGAAACGTGACGGCAGACGGAGGATGAAGAGACGTTAACGTGAACCCGCTTCAGCCAAGAATGAACAAGAACGTATTCATTTCAGCTATTCCTGTCTTAAATAATCCTCCAGAAAAATTAACACGGATTAACGTTTAATAAAAAAAGGACGTCCTTTTTGCATTAATGGGAATTTTTGGTTTTCAGCACCACTTTTTGATTAAAGCTTCTGGTGACATTAAAGCTTCGAGGCTTTTGGGGATTTTACTACAATTAAGGGTTTTTATGGTAATATTTAAACGTCCTCACAACAATATTAAACGGCTGCAGTCCAACTCCACTTCATCTTTTTGATTTCAGTGGTGTCACGGCTAAAACGGCGGAACGCAGCGGTGAAAAATAAATCCTCCCTGCTGCATCATCATCATCCATCTTAAAAATATATAAAAAACACAGTTCTTAAGTGAATGGATTCCCCCCCCCCCCCTCTACGGAGCATGACGGAGTGACAATATCGGAGCGAGGATAAAGTCCTCCATCAGGCGGGAGGGAATCCATGTTTGTTCCTTCTAAGAGCAAATCACAGTTTGTGTGCCGCCATGGCGACGCTCAGGAAGGAAGATCGGATCAAAGGACGAGTTTAAAGGGCGAAGAGTTTGTTCAAACGGATGAATCAGGGAAAAAAAATCTGTTTTCTACATATCAATATTGAGGTAAATGACAGAAATGAAGAACAGAAAACTAACAATTCTAGTTCTAAACAATGATTTTGGTTATTACAAGTTAATTACACATTCAAAAATACATTTCATGTAAGCAGCTGTGAGGATGATGATGATATCGATGATTATATTGATGATGATGATGATGATGACTTTATGTCTATTTTAACCAAGTTAGACTAAAACGATTCATTCAGACTGAATCATATCACCTAACATGAAAAAAGTAATATTTGATTTTTGAAACATTTGACAGTAAATTCATCTAGAAACTTTGTGTTAAAGTGTTTCCACTGGGAATAAAAACATTTGTGTTGATGTGGATGGACCATGACCTTCATCACGGCGGGGGGAGGTGAGCTGACCTGACATGAGGATCGTTGAAGTTCAAATGTGTCAAAGGGGGAAAGGAAAAAGGAGGAGTGAATTTTCACTTCATTGTATCGTCCAGCGGTTTATGAGGCGATGTGGAAAAACAATTCCTTGTTACGTATAAACAAAATAATAATAATAGTAATAATGATGATGATTATTACCTCCCCATAACCAACAGGACCATAACTTTAGGATAAACTCCTGCAGATTCTTCCATTAATGTCCAAAAATGAGTTACTGCCAGCCTCAAAATGTACTGACAACTCCAACGAACTCTCTGAGCATCTCTATAAAGCCTTCAATACATAGCTGTTTGTCTCCTGCATCTTTCACTTCAGCGTCACTGTTCAGCCCACTGTATCGCCAGGTCCACCCCCAACGAAACATCATAGGGATCAAAGGCCGCAACAGCCACATAGTGAGGTCACTACTCCGAATGGTTTATTATTTCATATCATTTGATTTCAATGTTGTGAAACACGGATCGTCACTTAAACGTAAACACGTCCAGGATCTGCTGAAAATCTTCCTCGGAGAAAAGTTTCATGCAAATCTGTGCCGGAGTTTTTTCCCTAATCCTTCCCATAAACAAAGAAACAGACAGACGCACAGCGGTGATAAAGAATCTCCTTGGCGGAGGTAATAATAATGATGCATTTTATTTAGTAAGTACCCAGAGACACTTTAGAGGAACAGGAAATAGTAAAACAATGAAATCAAAATCAGACGTTAAGTATAAAAGGAGAAATGAAAGGGATGGATGGACTTGGTTAGATCCTCATACCTGCTTTGGGGGCGGACATAAAAACAGCAGATAAAAACAGCGGTGATCAGCAGGTGTCGTGTTCTGCTGCCTCAGGCTCTCTACGCAGAAGTGGATTCAGCTCGGTTACTACCTCTGTTCTGGGCTCAGAGGTGGAGCATCAATGTCCACCTGCTCCCCGTTTGGACCTTTGACTCCGGAGAAACATCGTCCCCTTCAAGAACCTCTGCGACACAGGGCAAGGGCCGCATCCTTCCTCTCTTACCACCTCATCCTCAGGAGGGGAGGGTCTGTTTAGTCGTCTGAGCAGAAGACTTTGAAAGGTTTCAATGAAATCTCCTAAAGAGGTGGCTGTTGGGGTTTGGAGAAGGATCTTCATCAGTGTCCAACCAGGAGATTCTTTTTACTGGTTCTGAGAGATCATTTATTTCCTGCTTTTATTTCCCCGTCGCTGACATCCATGAAAGATGAGAGAGGAAGATGGTTTAAAAGTAGAGATTGAGCTCAATCTTCCTCAAACCCCAGTGGAAGAAGAACCCAAACAAGAACAACCAGGAGAGACTGATGATGATGATGATATTAATGATGATGTTGATGATGACATTGATGATGATGATATTAATGATGATGTTGATGATGACATTGATGATGATGATGATATTAATGATGATGTTGATGATGAAGATGATGACATTGATGATGATTATGATGATATTAATGATGATGATGAGATTGATGACGATATTACTGATGATTTTGATTTTGATGATGATGATGATGATGAAGATATTAATGATGGTGATGTTGATGATGATGATATTGATTATGATAATGATATTCCTGGTGATATTAATGACGATGGTGGTGATGATATTAGGGATGGCGATGAAGATGATGTTGATGATATTAGTGATGGCGATGATGATGATGTTGATGATATTAATGATGATGATGATAAAATTGATGATGATATTAATGATGTTGATGATGATATTGATGATGATGATGATATTGATGACAATAATAAAAATAATGATAATAATAATAATAATAATAATCCTTGTCATTCCATTCGTCAGGTTGTTATAAACAGTAAAGACATTGATTCTCTTTCTTTGATGGATCTCTGAGGCAGCAGTGGGAAACGTTCCGGGGAGCGAGTGGGCTTTCAGGGTTTTGATCAAAGACCCCACGGATTGAAGTGTTGGGACGGAACCCGGATCTCTCCATCGTGGGACAACGGCTCCGAACCAGAACTTTGTGAAACAGCTATTTCCATTTTGGCACAGTGATTATAAAATCACCTCCAGAACTTTCTTCGACTGAATGATCCGGTAAGAGGATTGTAAACTTTTAAAGTGTAAAAGAGGAATGCTGATGTTATTCCAGAGCCAGATTTACTAGAAGTATCCATTACTTCTTATCTGTTCTCACAATATTTCAATCTCTGACCTCCTGCTTGGTTTCTTATGAGCTTCTTTTTCACTGTTTGTAGCCATCAGCAGCAGAACTATCTCACCGCCCTCCCTGGAAAAGTCATTTATCCCCAATGGAAGTTCTGATTAGATAAATGAAAAACGAAAAAGATAAATGAGAGGGTGGTGGTTTGGTTCTGGATAAAATGAGAAACATGATTTATTTTAGCTTAATCTTGAGATTGTTATTCTCTCAAAATGGATTTTTTTCCTAGATGATATATACAGAACAACAATGTTCACAAAATATGTGATAATTCCAAATATAAGAAAAAGACTCTGGCGGTGCAGCACAACTGCTGACGGCTTCTGTGCCAAGAAAACAGGCCAACGTTTGGAGGGTTTTAGCTATTAGTTAAATATATCACAGTAATTCAATTCAAACGACTTCATCCGTCCGTCAGCAGGAGTAATTCACTGTGAGCCGTTCAAACGTCAGTGTCCCAGAAAAACAACACAGGGATCGATACACGAGGAGTTAAACATGGAAATAAAGTTAAATAAGATAAATAAGGCCTGGTTTGGGATTCTGCTCTCACAATGTCAGACCCTCTGCCTGTGTTAAAGACCGTATCCTCCTCTGAACCCCGAGAGAGAAAAGAGTATTTGATGAAGTCTGGGGTCAGCTGCTGCTGATTAAATGTTTTATTGTCCTTAATAAAGAGACTTGATAAGGTTTTTTTTATCTATCTATCCATCTATCTTTTCCTTTCTGTCTGTTAAGCTGATGATGTAAATGTCTGCTTCTGCCCTCAGCTGCTGCTGCGACGGCTGAAGGTTTGTTTTTCCTCCTTCCTTTTCAGAATATGAAATTATTTTTTCATCGTGGCCACAGTTGGGTTTGTTGGATTCACCTTCATCCACTCCACCTCTTCTGCAAGGTTTCCTTCGGAATTCATTCCGCCTTTTTCATTTGTATCATTCTCACATCGTCTGACAAATATTTCCCTCAAAAATCCCCCAATCTCTCTCTCCTTTTTACTCTGTCACTCTTTCTCTGTCTGTTTCTCTCTCTTTCTGTCGCTGTTTCTCCCTCTCTTATTCTGTCGCCGTCCCTCTCTCTCATTCTCTGTCTCTATCCCCATCTTTCTGTCTCCCTCTCTGTTTTCTTCTCACTGTCTCTCTCTCTCTCATTCTCTCTCTTTCTCTGTCTGTCTCTCTCTTTCTGTCTCCCTCTCCATTCTGGCTCTCTCTCTGGCCGTCTCTCTCTCTCATTCTCTCTCCCTTTTTCTCAGTCACTCTTTCTCCGTCTGTCTCTCTCTTTTTGTCGCCGTCTCTCTCTCTGGCCGTCTCTCTCTCTCTCTTTCTGTCGCTGTCACTCTCTCATTCTCTCTGTCTCTATCTCCATCTTCATTCTGGCTCTCTCTCTCTCTGTTTCCGTCTCACTCACTCTCTCTCTCTCTCCCACTCGCTTAATCTCTCTCCCCGTCTCCCTCCATCTTTCTGTCTCTCTCTCTCTGTTACCTTTAACGCCACACTCTCATCTGTTGAGTGAAGCGTTGGTTCCGAGCCAGCGGATGTCCCCTCTGAAACCGGGCAGCATAGTTGGGATTCAGAAATCCGATCACACCAGGGAGTAATTTCATTACGGTGAACAGGCTGTAATAAAAGGTTTGCTCAACCGCTCACAAAAGTCTGCATTCACCCTCTCACACTCTCATGACACTTTGACATGAAGACTGCAGGGGTCAGGGGTCAATCCACCGACCTTCCAATAAGTGGACGATTAACATTCAAACTAGTTTCATCCTTACGGATCCTTTGAAGTACCTGATTTACAATTCTCACATTCTCAACACTTCTCCCAGTACTCCTTTCATCCCATCCTCATACTCTCCTCACTTATGACTGCATTTCACTCTCTTTCTTTACTCACCCAAACCTGCTGCACATCCCTCCCATCTGGATCCATCAGCCCCGCCAATCGGTACGAATCCTGTTCTCCTTCTTTAAAGTCCAATCTCTCATACGGATCATCAGACGTTTCTTTGCTACCTCCTCCTCGCCATGCACCTTACTTCTTTGTATTCCTTCCTACTCCCTGTATCCATCATGCTATTCCACTTCTTTGCCAGTCTTCCTACATTTTCTCTCCCCAACCTCCTAAATCTATCAATTTAGGAGGTTATTATTTCCTTTCCAGAAGGATTGGAAATCACTTTTATGTTCCGCTAATTCATTTGGCATGAGATGAACGCCCTTCCTCACCCAACCCTCCTCATGAGTCTGGGCTTTGGACCAACACTAGAAGAACTAGAAGAACACTGGCTCTTAACACCTTTGTGGCAAAAATAATGATTCATTAGGAAAGTATCATTTCTTTACGCCAGGAGAGACAGGTTTTCCATTCTTTCCGCTTCTGTACAGCAACGTAGTCGAGGAATCCTCTGGGAGAGGACAGGCCATCCATCAGTCCGTCTCCTGGAATCCGTCCGTCTCAGGTCCACTATGAAGGCCGTCATTGGTCGGCTGATTCAAACGGGAGGGTAGAAAAGACACTGCTCGTCTTTTCCTTTGACTTCCACTGAGTTGTTTGTCACGATGAAGCGCTTCTACTATAATTATGATATTATCTTTCATCAACGTTTTAGTGCCATGATGTAATTAAATCTTCAATCTTCACACACAAATTTTCATGACAACCCCCTCAGAGGAAATTGAGACGATTAAACCCCCCCCCCCCCGAATGTGTGAAAGAAAAGAAATGACATCAATGAATGAGTGAAGAAACACAAGAACAATGAGTTTATCTCATCTATAATCACTCTTTTCTTTTCATATTAAGAGAATAATCAGATCAAGTTATGGAGTAGAGTCTTATAATTTGGGATCTTCAGGGATGTAAACGTCCTAAACATCATAAATGGCCTGGTCACAGGGGGGTGGAGCCTATCCTAGCCAGCATTGGGCGAGAGAGTCGCCACTCATGGCGCGTTAGGATGATCAATCGTGCTTCTTAATCCTATAAAGGTTGGTAAACTGGAACCCTTAAAAGTGCACAGAATTGGCCAATGGCAGAACTTCTTTGAAACCTGCTAATGGATCAAAGGAGAACCGTCACCGGATCATTTTGATGCTAAAGATAAAAATTGCCAGGCAAGTATGTAGATCATAGATTGAACCTTTTTCTTACATTTCTGCAGGTATTATAGAAATGGAGGTGATGAAGTCTTTACAAAACGTCGCACTGAAGCTAAAAACGTGTCGTGTCTCTGTGTTCAGGTGCGGTACGGTTTTTCATTAAAAGTAGATTAACTGACTTGGATTCACCCGCTCAGTTTTCTCACTCCTTCCATCCCGTTCCTCTGATCTAGATGATTAAAACCAGGGAAAAACCCGGCTGGTGCCTGACCCTATAGAGGAGCATGCTCAATATTAGAAAAGCAATGACATCATCGTGTTTGCCAAAACCTCCTCAGCAACTTTCCATTACAAACTAGAAAACCGACCTTTTATTACATTTTTAAATAATATGTATATATTTATATATATTTATGTGCATTTTTGCACTCTGTATGGAGAGAAACAACATTTCAGTTTCTCACATGTGTCTGGCACATGTGAGAAAAATTACAATGAAGTGATGATGATGATTTTGACTTGAAAAAATACAAACTTCAATCAAAACAACAGAACCCTAGGTTCAGGAAGAATTCCTGCAGATTCCTCCATTATTGTCTGAATTATTACCAGCCGCTAAATGTGCCGACAACTCCAACAAACTCTCTGAGTACCTTTCAGATACTCTGTACTCCTGCGTCTTCCACTTCAGCATCTCTGTTCAGCCCACTAAGCTCCACCATCAAAGGAAGTCTTGAAACAGCCCAAAGCTCCACCCCAAAAGAAACATCATCGAAACATCAAAGGCAGGAATAGACACATTGTGAAGTCACGACTACAAACGGCTTGGTATTTTATTTTATGTTATAGGCTGTGAAAAACTTAACGTCATGAAGATGTTATCACCTGTAGGATATGCCAAAACCTACACCTGGGTAAGATTTTGTGCAAATCCGTCGTGTAGTTTTACTGCTATCTATCTCACAAACAAACACACAGACACAGCAGTGAAAACTTCACCTGGTTGAGGGAAGTAAAAATAAGTCCGACTTTGAAATGGCAGCGGGTTAAACCCACATTCAGTCCTTCTCTGACCTTGGCTGGCTCTCAGACAGACAAGCTTGGAGTTTGGACTCTACACAGTTTGTGACCAGGAGGAAATGGATCGAACTCTCGCCGAGTTGAAGCCGTAAAAGGAGGCGAGGAGATGGAGACACAGACGAGGTCAGCTGCACTCTATAAACCGGGAACTTGTTCTCAGAACGAAACAGTTTGAGGGGAAAGAGGAGCGGCGGTTAGTTCAATCTATCATTTATATGGAGTGACGAGCTGTTTGATGGCACACCTGCCTCCTGGAGACGACAGCGGCCATTGTTTTAAAGTACTGGTCGTTTCCCAGCACCGAACCGCCACCGCCGCCAGACATCGACAATCTGTGACCATCTTATCTTTAAAATCAATAAAACAATGCATCCCACGATCTGTTCCTGCAAACACACACAGTGAGATGTACGGTACAAAGTGGCGAGTTTCCAGCGAGGAGCCGACAACCAGTTTCCCGCCTCATTAGATTTCACTCCTCATGTGTCGGCGTGACATTTGACAACTTCTCCAAATTGCTATAGCTCCCATCTGTAGGAGGAAGAGTCGCAGATGGGCTGAGAGGACCATGAATAGAGCTGCTGAGAGTGTGTGTGTGTGTGTGTGTGTGTGTGTGTGTGTAGTTTTGTGTGTGTGTGTGTGTGTGCGATGCCGCGACCCATCGGGCCTCATGGGACGCCGCTGTTAAACTGACGGATGCAGAGACACATCAGAAGGAGAGGGGAGGAGTGAGAGGTTATAGGAGACAAGTGTCTGTGATGCAGCAATGCAGGAGTGAGGGATGAGGAAGAGGAAGGAACAGGCGGAGAAGAAGAAGTGTTAACAAGGAAGCGTATAAAGTCCCAGAGTCGCCTTCAAACATTTAAAATACACTAGGAGTAATAGGAAATCTATATCATAGATTTAGGTCATATATATATATATATATATAAATATAAATATATTCACACACACACACACACACACGCACACACACACACACACACACACCAGAATATTTTATGTTTCTTTAAAAACTGTGTTTGAGGTCAGCTACGTTTAGGAGTGGTGCTTTAAATAGTCATCCATCCGTTCCACAAGCCGTTTCTCTGGGACTGAGGGGAAACACATTTGTCGAAGGAGAATTTATCCGTATACACGAACGTCTGATCTTCTCCAACTTAAAGCACTTTAAAACCGCTTTGATCCAGTGGGTGCGTGAAGGAGGTACGGAGGATTTCCGACAAGAGGAGAATCAAACGTCTCGCCAACAAACTGGCAGAAGTAATAAAATCTCCATCTTTTCCAGTTAGATGGAAAGCGGACGAAGGGACCCCAAATAATGCAGTCAGCGGTTCTGGTCCGATCTGCGCGCCAATTATTTCTGAGAATGTATTAGAGATGTCACTCCAGAACCCATCAGGAGACGGGAACCACCAAAACGTGTGTGGACTGGTTATATCCCCTCATCTCCATAAACTCAGGGTCATTTTGTGGGTTTTGAAGAAGTCCACATCCAGCCCCGACGGAGGAGGTTTGGACCTTTGAGGACAGCGGTTTCCTCACCAAACTCCTCTTCCTCCGTGAGGTTTTAAACTATTCATGTAAACAAGGTCAAATTTAACTGCTCAAACATTCTATTAATATACAAAAGTCTGAACCTTTAAATACAAAGAGAAGACCGTGATGAAGAGGCATGAACAACCACAGATGAGGTTACTGGGCCCAGTATGACATCGTTTCAGAACCAGGAGCCTCCAAGTTTAATAAAGATCGTCTTTGTTACTCTAACAGGGGAGGAGGCGACCTCCATCTCTAACCACTTTCAGATCTCTCTGTACTTTAACGGTATTAGATGATCCAAAGATTAGCAGCCCAATGTCAACACTGAACCACCAACCAGTTTGGGTTCCACATCCTGGGGGGCTATTTTTTATTCTAAATAAAGGTTTATAAAGGACTAAATGATCAACATTCTCAAAAAAATGTGCCAGGAGGAAAAGCCGATAATCATTGAAATAGAAATAGAATTCATTTACTTTTACTGAGTTCTGATAAGGAGGTACAATCCCATGATTGAGGGGATGCTGTCCCCCACTCAATTGGGGGGGGGGAGATGTTGAATATCAAATATCATGGTATATCAGATTCAGTTTACGTACATCATCAGTTGTGTGTTTCAGCCTTTTACTAGAAGACACCCCCCTGAGGCGGCCCTCCAGGGTGACCGGGTCCCAGAGTGTAACCCGTAGCCAAGTTGGATTAATCTTTATCCCAAAAAGCTGTTTTTCTGTGCTAAAGCTGTATTAAACTGTTATTACTGTGTTATTACATGTATACCCTGATAGGCCACAGCTATAAAGCCGATTTCTGTCCTCTGGAGTTTCTGGCCAGTGTCTGTTTTACTGCTGTATCCATTCCTAAAGCAGCTATGAGGACACCTCCTGTCTCCCCCACCCCCACCCCACCCCCACCAGCAGACAATAAGCCCTGGCGAGGTAAACACTCCCTGATGAACCTCCAGTGCCTCCTCTCTCTCTCCCCCGGCCCCTGAACAAACAGCAGCACCTCTGGAGGCCATATGTTCGGGAGAGGGACACCCGGGACTGTCCATTAACTCGCTCCTCGCTCTCCTGCTTCACAGAGGACAACCCGCCGCTGATGTTTACCTCGCAGCGGCGTAAGTAATGTATACATTTCCTCTGCACCCGTTCACCAACCTCCCCAGCCTTCGCCGTGTGGCTGGATGCAGCAAAATGTAAACAGTCTGTGGAAGACTTCTGCTTCTTTTTCCCTGAGCAAACAACCCCACCCTCTACAAAACAGCCCACCGCCTCTCTCTGCTGCAGATAGATATATGCACCAACGCAAACCAAGCTCATGAAACACACACACACACACACGCACACACACAGACAAACACACACACACACAGAGACATACAGACACACACACACACACACACAGACACACACACGCACACAGACATACAGACACACGCACACACTCACACACGCGTACACACACACACACGCGTACACACACACACACACAAACACACACACGCGTACACACACACGCGTACACACACACAGACACACACACGCGTACACACACACAGACACACGCGTACACACACACACACACACACACGAGGAGGTGCGATGATGCACCACTATCCACAGCAGACAGGACCAAATATTTTGTTCTCATCGTGAAACTTTCATCCTGTTCAAAGCTGTCGGTGGTCCAAGAACCTTCGCTGGTGAAAAATGACCCACTTAACCGTGAGCTGATCTTTTTAGAACAATGCAGCTGCTTTATTGGATTCTAGTTGGAGCGTACTCACGGGAATGGAGCCCGGTTGGAGATGAGATGAAGTCCTTCTGGTGGATCTTAGGATCAGTCAGGATGTTCTGTTGGACGCCGCACTAACATGTCAGAGAGTCTAATCCACTAATCCTAAAGCGATACCATGTAGAAACACACTCTCTAACAATCTTCTGATCCAAACCCAAACGTCTGTTCTGAGACATTACATCCTGTCACATGATCGTTGACACATGACACGGAAACGTGTTAAATCTTCTCATTCTTCTCTGAGAACTCTTCTTCTGCATGTTGGCGCCCAGCTTCACTTTCAAAACCCTCGTTAACTTCTGGACAAATAAAGATTTATTCCGAGGTTATGTATAAAATTACATTAATTCTGAGGTCATTATACAGTAATGACAACATAATTATGAATATTTTATTCAGTTTCTGCTGCTGAACTCTAAGTACTGGAAATTCAAATGTGCATTTAGAAACAAAAATCTATATTTGAGACAAAGATTTGTGTTCAAAGAGATTTATTCTGTTGATTAAGTTGATGTGATGTAAGAAGGCCAGAATAATACCATTATAGTATGTATGTTTTATAAATAACACCTTAATACTGACAAACTACACTCTGCTAACGTAAAGAGTTATCACACTTATGAAATTTAACCCATTAAAACTTATAGAAAGTTCCTTTTACATCTTTACCTGCGATATTTAAGGTCATTTTCAGCTTCCTTTAATCATAAAATGTTAAGTTTTAATTCAACAAACCTCAAATAAATTTTCCTCAACTACATTTATCTAATATATTTTGAATAAATCTATTTGTAACAAGTTGGAAAATATATTTCCCCCTGTACTATATAATCAAAATTACAACTTTGATGTATTTTGTGGAATTGAAAAAAAAAAGTGTTGCTAAGCAAAAAAAACCCCCAACCTGAATTATTTCAAATGAGAAAAAAACATTACAAAAATATCATAAAAGTATAAAATATACTGTATGTGACGTAACAAATCTGTGATCAGCATCTGCAGAATAAAAAAAAGAAGATTTGCGCACGTATTAGAAGGAGATTAAAAATGTAATTGTCTCCGGTTCTATTAATTTCATGCCACAGTATGAATGTGATTGAGTCCAGTACCACTAAGTCACTTATATTCATGTACATGCATGTATTTTCCAGACACTTCGGGGAACGTCTGACCTCCAGACGATCCCCTGGACGGACCTGCAGCTGTGACTTTATGTTAGCTCCAATAATCATCAAGCAATTATCTAATAGCCGTGACATTTTCATCAATCTGATGTGATTCTGCTGCTGCACCACATCCATGCAGAACCAAAAACGACCACATAAATCAAATTGGATTGCTTCCACAGACAGATGGAAGAGTTAATCAAATTCCAAACCGAGGAAGGAATTAATTTGCCGTTTGAGCTCAGTGACGGACCAAAATATAATAAGAGCGACTCATCCATTTTAACATTTTGTTGGATTTATATATTACTACAATCAGAGAAGCCTATGTGCGGCAAACATCGGATTAAAGGTGTAAAAGTGAAGTAAGTACATTATGATTATTGTTAATGATGTAAACGGTTAAGTCTTAATCACAATGTCATGTAATATAAGCTTTTACAGAGGAAACATCCTCCCAAACATCCACAAAATACTCCAAACGCGTCACTACGTGTCGTATTCATTCCTTTGGTGAGTCCAACAATGGTACCGGGCAGAATCTCTAACTCACTTTTAGACCCAGCAGAATGTGCCATATCTTCTTCAGTCTGTTCAGAGTCGTCTGCTGCCTCCTCCAGAGACGCTGCAGATTTTATTCAGTTTTCATTGCTTGCTTTCGTTGTTTACAGAAAAACTCAAGCTGCTGTCCGTTTGGCATTTTTTCAGATACTGCTCTTTGGCTTTGTCTCGCTGATATGCAACGACGACTCTTCAGAGTCACTCTGAAATCTTAAAAAACTCCATAAATAGAATTTGGAGAAGAATCAATCCATGAAAAATACAACTTCTCATCCTGGTCCTTTCAAGGGAGCCCCTGATGTCCCTTGAGAAGAAAAAAAATAAGTATCTTGTACATATAAGTTGATTTACTCTACGTCTAAAAGCATTTCTTGATGGAACAAGTCACCATAGAACATATAATAGACTGATCAGGGCTCACAAAGTTTTATTTTCACTTTGAAATGTCATACAACAGGCTTAAGAAACTCACCGCGAGGAGGAGCGAGCGAACATTAAGTCTGAACACATTAGCACTTTGAGATTTGATCCAAATGTAAAGTGCATTATAAATTAAATGTATTATTATTATACACAATGCCCACCAGAATGACTTCCGCTGCGGTCCTTTAAAATAAAAGCACTGAAAATACATTACATCTAGCAGCTTTGTTTGTAGATATGGAATCGTCATCAGCAGGAATCATTGACCGCAAATACTGAAGGACAACAGGCATGGAGCTCCACTGCTGGTTTTCCAAAGATCTTTGCAATGCTGAATTTACTAGATAAAAGATAATTATTTGAGTACACAACATTTTTTAGTTGAATTCTCAAGGGACTCACGGGGGTCTGTGTGTTTCCATGGAAACCAACTAAAATAAAATGAGTATAAAATAGGGATAAAATACATCTGATGGAGTTAGAATGAATAGTTTTCAAGATTTGCCAGAACCAAAACCTGATTCTTAATGAACAAAAGGAAGAATATTTCATGTTCACGTCCGGGAAATAAAAAGAAACACAAAGCTTCCCTGTGGGTAATAATCATTCATCGTTATAATTGTTTTGCGTCCAGTCACAATATTACATTTAGGCTTCACACACACACACACACACACACACACACACACACACACACACACACACACACACACACACACACACACACACACACACACACACACACACACACACACACACAGTGGTGAGACGGCAGGATGTGATGCATGATTAGATTTCACTGAAACAGGCTGATCGACACAATTACATGGCGTGTTGCGTTTGCATAACTTGTTGTTGTTTATTATAAATAAACACATATTTGTCAGAGTGTTGATGTCACGCTCTATTATAGTCAGGAATATCACGTGAGCCTCATACCACCAACACCTGATCAAGGCAACGACGGCCAGTGGAGAGGCAGTTCTGAACGGTGGGAGTTTTATATTAATAGATTCCTCCTGCTAACAGCTTCATTAAACCTTGCGGACCGCCCTCATCAACCTTCAAAGGACCCCCCCCCAAAACGGGCTTTGCACGCTAATCTCCAGCAAACTGAAAATGATATAAATATAACACATTATTCCCTCGACACAAGAGGAACAAATGGTGAAGGATTAGAGGGTTTAGGATGGCAAGAGTTTTATAAGTGGAGATCAGGTGAAACTATCAACAGCAGCGTTTCTGAACCTTTATTCTCCAACAGAACCCTTTAAAGGTCTGGAATAAAAGGCATTTGAATTTTTTTTCAGACGTACACTCTGTCCTGCACAAACTAAGTGCATATTCAGACAGAGGAGGTAAATGTGACTTGCTACAAGTGGGAAACCTGAGCCTGGGATGACACACTAAACCACTCTAATGTTAGCAGGCCTGGATAAGAGTCAGACGTGGAGCTCCTGGTCCAGAACCTTCAGCTGCTCCCTGGACTTGTTCTTGATGTACGTCTGAAACCATCGTCGACCGGGAGCAAAAGAAGGAAACAAGCCCAGGATCAAACAGGAAAACGCCGACGGGACGCTTTGGGGGTAAAATAATAACAAATGAAACTCTGCATGGATACACAACGTGAAGAACAAATCCACAAGGTCCACATCAGAGATCTTATCAACACTGGACCACAAAGACACAACAAGGAGTAGAAACGGTTCTGAGAAGAACTAAAATGACTTCTAATGAAGAATGAAAGAAGGATGGAGGTTCTCACAGGTCTCCGGTCTGAAGAACATCAGCGTCTTCTACGATACCGTTTAGTAGATTCACAACATCAGAGTAAAAGTAGTTCATTCAGGATCCCACTAGTTCTCAAAGTCTGACCAACTATTCTTCCACACTACTAGTCACTCCTAGTTAACCTATGAGTTAACTTATGAGATAACTTATGAGATAACTAGGTTTAGTGGTATGAACACATGATGAAAAAATTATTCTGAGGAAGCAGTCAGAAACAGTATTTCTGTCTCCTGTTGGTTCTGTTGTCAGATTTAAACCTAAAAGTCCAGAAGAACTTTACCTTCGGTCCCTTAGTTCAATTCAATAATATTTTATTTTTATGTGTGTTCATTGAAGATGTAAAGAAAAGACACAAATCCTGTTTGCTGCTAGTTATGACACATTAATCGTAACGCATAATATAAATATTTTATTATCTCATCTGTACTTTCATTTCATCTGTGATGTCAAAATTAGGAATTTTGTAGAATATTCCAACACGCCACAACATACGCCGATATATCACATAAGAAAAAATAAGAACCTGGAATACTCAACCATGATATAATAATTGTAGTACTGTAGTGAACCGGGTTAATTCTGGTCAGAGATCTAAACCCATCTGAAGTCTCCGCCTCTTAAAAACACGACAACCTTCTGACCGCCTCGTTCAAACTACAGGGAACCTCCTGAATCAGATGTGGTGATTCTCCAGAAACCTCCATCAAGTGAAAACAGCTGAAGCGTGGAATAAACACAATATCACCCACATGACTTCACCCGATGGATTAGGGGTGATTATTATGAGTGGTTCCATGTGAAAGTGTAGAAGCACGACTGATGAAGGTGTCAGAAAGTGCTGAGGTAAACAGCCGCTCCACATCAATGAGCCAAGTATGGATCTGATCTGGAGGCCAGTGTTTTTTTTTCATCTGCTTCACGACACACACACAAACACACACACGGACACACACCAACCTGTGGAGACAGGGCAGTGGGGGGCTGGGTGTAGAGCATGGAGTGGGCTGCTGACCGGAGGCCGTGTGCTCTCCTGACAGTCTGGCGGGTGAAAGGACCAGACAATACCTCCTGCTGAAGACAGAAACAGAAACAGAGTCAAGGATCACAGTCCGCTCACAGAAACCAGGTAACCTCAGAACCACCACCATCAGGAGCTACGGCGTCAAATATGAGCTAACGAGAGGCTTGGGTGGCAGAATCACTTCCTGTTTCCATGACAGGCTGGTGGGTTCCTTGTTTGTTTCATTCTGAACAATCAGTGAGGTCAGAACTGCCGTGTGGGAAGAAGACAGAACAACGATGGCATCACAGAAATAGAGATAGAGATAGAGAGAGAGAGAGAGAGAGAATAATTTCTCAGAATAAAAGCATGGACTTTCTGCTTTTAACGTTAGGTCGGATGATGATCATATGATAACCCTAATGTTTGCTAACGTCGTAATGATGAAACGTTAGTCGGAGTAAAACCACTCGGAGGGGCCGACAAGGCTTTGATGTCGCCTTTTCCTCTCTAGGGCCCCCCCTCGTGTCTCCAGTAGACAATAGGAGAAAAACCTGAGTTATAATCAGGTTTTTCTCCTATTGTCGCCCACCCTCTGATGTAACTCCTCATCTATTGGTCGCTTTCGCCTCGTCACTCAGCTGTTGACAGCTCTTCTGATTGATGTGTCTGCGCATGTAGACACACACTGTTTACATTACTGCTCATGTAAACACTCAATCAGGAATGTTCTTTAAGAATGATGTCATTCTTAAAGGAGAAAAGCGTCGATGTAAACCCAGTTACTGCTCCACACCTGAGGCTGGTTCAGTCACTGGTTAGTTATCGGTTACCTAGTGACCATATGTGAGCTTGTTTATGCAAAGACAAGGACTTTGTGTGTGTGTGTGTGTGTGTGTGTGTGGGTGTGTGTGTGTGTGTGTGGGTGTGTGTGTGTGTGTGTGAACCCGTGCATTAGTGCTGCGGTACATTGTAATGACTTTCACCTTCAAGTGAGTTTACCCACCCGGCGAGATGTTCCCTGCCTCACATCTCTGTCAGAGGAGAGAATGGAGATGGAGTGGGCCGCTCTTTAATTATAAACACCGAGAGAACCTTGACTGAACACAGAAAAGTCACGGTGTGTGTGTGTGTGCGTGTGTGTGTGTGAGATTTTTAGAATAAAAGCTGCTTAGTATTACGACTCCACATACCTGCTCCCGGCGGTCCATGATAATCAAGAGTGAGCAGAAAGGTCAGGTAAGAAGGATTACAATTCAAAACCCAGCAATCGTAACCAGAGGTGATGCTGTCACAAATAAAACTGGGATTTAATTAGATGCCACGTAAGATGCGAATGAATAAAGTATGAAGAACGCAGGTGTAAACGGGAAACATTTTGTTTTCGGCTCTGCTGCCACATTTGCGGTCGTCTGTCTGCCGGCTCCTCCAAATGTCACTATTAAATATATTATATCTTATTCAAAAGTTGAATTATGACAACAATCCGTCCAAAACAATTACCAATATTTAAACACAATCACCTTTGAAATATCTTGGAGATTATAGACTTGATTGGTTGATCGATGAGATTAGAAATACAATATTATAATATATTATTATAATAGAAATTCTTCCGCTTGTAGGATGTCTTTTTTCGGGGACTTTAGCAAGTCACAAATGACTTTTCCCCCGTCAGTCTCAACAGTTGTAATAATCCGCACATGTATTTAACTTGTGTAACATCTTGAAGTTGTTAGCTAGTTATCTGGCTCTTGACTGACGGGACTGAAAACCACGTAGTGGACGTGACATAGACAACAACGAAATCTGAACACCAGTGGTCGGCACATTGGAAGACGCAGAATAGACACAGGTGTAAACGACGATGATTCTCGCTGTCCGCTTGCGATCCGATCGCCTCGAACGCATTTTAAAACCAAGACTAAAGGAGGTCTCTGGGTTCTCTGGTTCTTGCCTAATGAGGTGGAGTTACTTCACATGCAGCTTTCAAAGACGAGCTTACCGGGAATCTTCTCATCTAGAACTGTTCTACATTGTGTAGTGTGCACACTTCCTGTCTTGTGTCATAAGTGAGGGATGTCAAGACTTCCTACAACGTTACTGATTATCACAAATGCAAGTTATCAGCAGTCTGCGCCGCTGCACGGTCACTTTTATGTTCTATATTCAGAGGACACGTCTATTTTTATATTATACTACGCTTGGATTTCTGTGACAATATACACCAGACACCAGATCAAATCCCTCCTAAGTGTGACCTACTTTGGCAATAACCTGTTTCCTGCTTCTGAAGGAGCGATGGACACGGGTGGCTCGTAAATAAGAACGCTTACCTTCAAACCTGATGGATTAGAGAAACATGGGGTTTGACTGGTGAGTTAATGTGAACATATCCAGAGAAGTTTGGAGCCATTCGTTCAACAAAGCTGCATGAGGGAGACCAACCCCTGACTGACAGGCCTCCCGGGGCGGGGGGATGTCTGCTGTGATGTGACAGAGCCGATGGCTGAGCCGTCGTGCTGCAGCTAAATGAAAGCTATACATTAATTAATCAGTAGTAATCAGTGAAGAGGTCCAGCATCAGGAGCAGCTTTGTCTTAGTGCTAATTCTCTCATGACATTTCTGCTGCCGACGTTACCGATGGATTCATGGTCACACATCCTCTCCCTACATGGTATTACTCACACTGTTACCTGATCTTCTATCACGCCACTTGAGTGTTCGTCAGCTACGACTTTATCTCCAGGCTTCTTTCAGATTACTCCAGAAGAGCATCTGAAAGAAGACCTGCGAGGTTTCACAACCAGTTAAGACGACATTTACGCTGGATTACCATAATAAAACTAACATTAACCAGACATTAAAGTCGCGTGCTCCGCCCCCCGAAGGTGCTGCTCGTAAGCAAATCAAACCCTCCTTCCCCACAGGTAGTGGTTTTATAGAGATCACAGGATTTGCTTTGCATCTATGCTCGCAAGAATATTTTCCGCATCCGGTCCATAACGTTAATCACAGAAGACAAACAGTACTATAAAACAGTCCAAACTAGGATTTTATTTCTGGAGAAGCAGATAATGAAGAGCTTTGTCCCTGCGGTGGATCATCATCATCATCAGCTGGATCCCTCTTAGACCGATGAGCCAAGACCAAATAGAAAGAGTGCTTAAGAGTCTTGAGTCGTGTCTTCGCTGCAAAGTAAGACAATCAACAGGACTAACCGCTCCTGCACAGTCAACAGTCATAACGGCGGCGCCGTACAGCACGCCACTGCATCCATCCATGTGATCAGATTACAGGCAAAGATATGTCCTTAAAGGTTGTTGTTTTTTTAAAGTAAAAATCTTAAAAACACGACAAAAAGAAGAAAGTGTGTCCAATAAAGATTATGATTAATGAATGTGGCAGGGAAACGCTCAGCACATTAGGAACACGAGATGTCATCACCTCCTCACGCCTGGCTTTAACCGTACTGTCCGTAATGTTCCGAGGAGGTAGTAAGGGATCTGTCAAGAGCTTTGTTACAACCTCTGACCTGTGGTCCAGTCCAACAACGGAGCCGTAGACGGGCCTGAGAGTTCATTTTATAAGTGAACCGCCCTGATACTTGAACTTTATCACCGTGGAATGTTGTGGCGATACTCATGCAGTCATACTGGAGCGCTGCTGGAATGAGTCCATAATTGCACTCGGCACCACCTTTGAGACAAACGCCTTAAAAGTTGTGTCAGACGGTGTTCTCGGCATTAATGCAGGCAGTGGACCTTGGTACTGAGGGACCGTGTCGCTGCAGGATTATTGCCTCTTCCTTATCTGAGATCAGTCAGGCGTGCGACCCACAGGAGTGGCCGCATTCAAATCCCGTAAAACAAACGGAAGTGTCGGTGCGTTTACAATAGGAGATACGGCATTTGCAGAACTGTTTGACATTGTGATGTCAGATATTTACAGGAGGCTCACCCAGGCCAGCAAACAGAACCTTTAACAACGAGGCAGTAAATTCAAGCAGCAGCAGTACGACCACAGAGCAAAAGCGGGAAGAAATTTTGCAGAAAAGAGACAATTTCAAAAGAAGGAATGTCTTATAAATTATGCCACATTAGAAAGTGGGAGACTAACGCATTTAAAACCAAAACTGACATCAAAGGCACAAGAGATGTATGAATATTCACTGTCAGTGGGGCGAAGAGCAGAACAAAGATGAGGACAGCTAGAAATGATTCATTATTCAATGTATCCTTATTCTGGCCTCTTCCTTCTGCTACTGTTGGGTCCCAATATTTTACAGTGACGTCTATGGCAGCAGGTTTTCCCTCAGAGAGAGACGGGGAAGTGTTGAAGGCCTGCCTCCAATCAGCAGAATGTTACGGAATATTAAGACCTTCTATGTCTACGGAACGGGGCGTTCAGCTTTTATGTGATTGAAGATGGTGAATCACTTCCTTAGGCAAAAGTGATACACTGTGAGTTGATCCTTTTCTTTATTCAGGGTTCTCTGTGGTTGGAGAGGCTGCTAGGAACATTTCTGAGAAGTTTTCAACATGAGATTAACTTTGATTAATCTAGAGTCTCCAACTGTGAACAGCAGAGAGCCCAAGATGTAAAAAATATTAACCACTAATACAACTAAAGACCGCTGCATTAATAAGAACAAATAAAAAGTGTCTTTGAACCAAAATTTTAAAATTCCTTGAATTGACCTATGGCCAAGTCCCGCCCCTTGAGAGCAGACTGGCCAATTACGGCACAGCATCAGCTCTCTCACTCTCCTGTTAACAATTGTCTTCAACTTTGAGCTAGTTTTATTTATTTGTTTTATCTCACCCTTATTTAACCAGTGAAAATCCCATTGAGGTTCGTGCGTCCGGGCCGAGACTGGCAGCAGCACACAGACAGAGTCCCAAAACATAGAGAATACATTAATAACACTTAACATGGAATTAAATTTAAAGCCTTCATGAATTGAAATGAAACCTCTGCAGACCAGAAGTCTCTTCATCTGAGTCTTTTAAGATGGCCTTGAATGCATTCAGGGAGACCAGCTCCTTCAGAATCGGGTCGTCCTGCAGCATATTCCAGATCAGAGGCAGCATCAAACTGAAATGACCTTCTTCCAAGTTCATTCTGGACTTTAGGGACAGACAGGAGGAATAAGTCCCGGGAGGGAAGACAATAACTTCCTGTGGATTTTCGATTGATGTGGGTGATGTGATGAGTGAATTCTTATATTGGCATGAATATTGTTTAAAACGTGATAAATAATTCTCCTGAAAACAGAAGAAAGAAGTTGTGTGTGTGTGTGTGTGTGTGTGTGTGTGTGTGTGTGTGTGTGGGGGGGCATCTATTTCTGTTGATTAGATTGCCACAGAGGACGACAGCTGCTCCCTCCAGATACCGACCCACGACGCAGTGAGCAGGATCATACCCAACGTCTCCAAACTGAAAAACACACCACCCCTGACTTATTCCCCTGACACGATCAGGCAGCAGCTGGCGGAGTCCCTGCAGAGAACGCCGGGGTTTGTGGGTAAAACGGCAGCAAACAAACAGCAGAGGAGATTATTCTGTGTTTCAATAATTGTGTAATTCAGCTGAACTAGGAGCAGAACATCAATAACCCGACAACATGAGTAAGCAGTACCTTTTCTCGCTTGCCAAAACATTATGAACTTTTGAGATTTGAGATCCAGAAACTTGTGCGTCCAATGTGACAACAGATGTCAGGAAACTACGGAGGGCATATCTGATGAAAACAAAAGACTGAAGAAGTGAAATTCTTGGCTGGAATATCTTATTCCACATCTCATTTGCAGAGACATCATGAACCAGGAGTCTAAGAAACGCTGATCCTTCAGCAGGAACTTCTCATCAAACTCGCCGAGGGCCCAAAACCTGAAAGCTCCATGTAAATAAAGGATCTCCCGCCTCCTTCTGTTGACCCGGTTAGAGAACAGCTGAGCAGACCCGCTGTCTGAGGAAGGCCCTTGAGATAACATACAGGTGATTTGGTGCTAAATAAATAAAACTGATTTGAATGTGGAGATCTTATCAACGCACTGGACCATGAAGACGTGATAGCGGGCGGCGGAAGTAACAGAGAGATGCTTCCTGTGTTCTAATAAAACCATCCATAAGCAAATATACCAGCTATAATAAAACACAGCGTGGTGTAGCATGGAACCCACAACCACCACAAACACAGTCACCACACGTCTCAAACCTGCAGAGCAATAAAGTAATGAACTTAAGAGATGCTCAGATTCTTGGCCGATACGGATGTTTTTCCATTAAAGTTTAAAAATCGTAATGAGTAATGGATTTTAAGTGCTCGCATTCTGAAGGATCATCGTGGAAGTGACAACCGGTTGGCTTTGTGTATTTGTTCTGACCTGCTGAAATGAATGTAGCCTCCGTCCTTAAAACGATTGTATGACATTTTGAAGTGAAAATAAAACTTTGTGAGCGTAGTTAAGTCTGGTATATGTTCTTTGTTGGCTTTGTTCAGGGACTTCAGGGCTGGTGGCTGGCTCTGAGCTCGAGCTAGCTTTAGCCGCTCTGCTAAGTTTTCCTAAACATACGGTACTTTTATGTCTTGGTGGAGGTTTGCGCCCTCTGAGAGCTTTTTCTATTTAGGAATGTAAATGTGCGTGATTATAGTACACGACTTTCCAGATGAGCTAACTGTAGCTAGCGAGAGAGTCAGGTCTGAGAAATCCTGAAATGTGTGATGCCCTATCAGTTTAAAATCACATCCTGTGTTCATGTTGGAGGTTTGAGGAGAGGATCTCGTTAGGTTTGAGTTTCCTGTGCACCTCTAATGAACATGTTAACATAAATATATGTAAATTTAGTTAAATAGATACTGCTGAATTGATTCACGACAAACAGATACAAAAAAAAAATACTTTCTTTACCTGCGTGAACAAGTCAAACCAATATTTTTAATATTATCAGAGGATAAGATCAGAAATGATATTTCTGCATTTAAATGAAAAATAGGAATTCTGTAATAAATAGCAATACAGGTAGCAACAGTCAAAAGTATTAATATTAGAATTCACTGTAACCACCAACCCAAGTTCTAGTTAGTTTGTTAGTTTGTTTGTTGTTTGTGCAAAGGAACACATATTGTGACATCACATCCTGTTTTGGGTCTTTGGTCAATGCTGCGTTTTAGAATCCTGTTTAGTGCAGACCAAGGTTCTGGTTCTGGTGGCAGTGTTCACACTGGGTCAAGGTGACAATCGTACCAGATTTGATTTTGGTGAAACTTGCCAGGTGTGAACGCTCCCTTAGAAACTGTGTTTAGAGCAGAAAAGACAAAAAGACTAGTTCTTCAATGTGTCTAAAAATTCAATGAAGGTTTCTCCTGAAAGCGCAGATGTTAAACATTCTAAAATATAATAATGTGTGACAAACACCTTCAGACCCAAAACCTGAGCTCCTCTTCAGTTCCTGAACGGAGGCCAGAGAGTGTTTCTGAAGAACTTCAAAACACAGACCGTGTCCCATTCTTCTGATTGAGGTGATGTAGCAGATATTCAATTCCAGCCGTTATCACTTCTGACGCTTTCAGAACCCAGGCGGGAAGAAATGTGCCTCCTAATCCTCGTCACAGAGAGAAAATAAGGAACCACAGGCTTCAAGCTATCGATCTGCCGATTGAGCTCTGGCACAGCGGTAGTTATGAGCTCGCTCCAGCTCTGTGTTCACCGATCTTCACCGATCACACATGCGTCAAAGCTAAACCCTGCCGTTTCCTCAGGAAATGTCCTGCTCTTTATCCATCGTGCTCCATCTGTTGTCACTTCATGGCTTTTGACACCTGAGCGCCACCTGATCTCTGGTGACAAATGCTCGAGTGTCGACATGAGCTCAGAGCCAGAGTCCGACTCAAAGACTTGTCACCTCTGCAGATTCCACGTCTGACCCGACGTGGCCATCGGCAGCTTTAATTACTGGAAAGGACTCTGCAGCAGGCAGCCAGAACATTCTCATGTCCTCCAATGCAAGAACATCTCACGGCTCAAATTGGCTAATCTTAGATGTCACAGATGGGAAGTTAAGTGGGCAGCATCCGACGGTGTAAGTGAAAATAGAGTCTGAGGCTACCAGAGAGGGGAGAACACTATTCCTGCTTGTTCAATTGATCTTTCCACGCTCCGGAACTCACTCAGTACCACCTTTCTCGGGTCTGTGATAGGAAAAATATCCTAATTCTTCTGGCCTGGACACCAAAGTACCTACTAAGGCTGTGGGGTCGGCTGTAGCTCAGGAGTTAGACCGATCATCTCCCAACTGGAGGTTCTGCTGATCCATCCCCAGACTTCCCCGGAAGTCTAAATGTCGTAGGGTTTCTTGAGCAAGACCTCGAAACCCACTTTGCTCCCCGGGCAGCTGTCAGGGGATCCAGCTGCCCTTCAGTGATGGGTCACGTACAGAGAAACAACATCTGAATGTGACAAACATGTCATAGCGAAGAACAACAGACCATGTTTGCTCTGTTTCGGAACATTTATCAGCCTGGACCAGCGGGCCGCTGTCGCATATGTTCCTGTCTATGATTGTTAAATGAGTTTGTTATCAGCCAGTTTTTGCAGCACTTCTTTTTGTAGGTGTCACAACAAACTCAAGTTCAAGTTCAAAATCCTCAAAGCCTCAAAGCTGAAGGGAAAACTGATGTCTTAAGTTATTGTCTTTTAAATGAGGGTCGTTCTTCGTTCTACGCCTCCGACATCGCCACTACCTGCTGTGGTGTGGCTGAACTTTCATCTGCTGGGGGGCTTTTTCTTAAATGATGAGTTATCTGACTGACCAGGAGGCAGTAATAGCATCTTCTTCTTCTTCTTCTTCTATAAAATAGCAGCTGCAAACCGCCAGTAGGTACAAAGGGTCAAACAAGGGGGAAATCTATTTTGTGAGAAAACGATAGCTGCTCATACCAAGTGATCTTTTCAAAATGTATTGAATATTCAAATATTCCCAAAGAAAAAAGCGCTGCAGTTATCCCATTCAGAAAAACTCCTGGACACAGCTGTAGATCACACACACCCTAGTAGGGTGGACAACTGTTTGTGTGTTCTAGGTAGATATACGTGGTCACAGCACCACAAGATGAAATCAGCATGACCGAAAACTCACTTAACAAACAGCATCAGGGAGAAAAAACAACAAAAACAGCACGAGATCCACTATCCACATTGTTCAAGTGAATACTCATGTGTATGGTAGCGGTTTGGGTTCAAACGGAAGGATGTTGGTTCAATCTTTGTTTTTACCAGTCAGAATATTAATATTAAAACCAAAGGAGGTTTTCTTGTTAATGTTCCAGTTTCAAATCAATAATATTTTCCATAATTAGTAGGCAGACATAAGAATTTTATTAAAGAAAAAATCATTTTGGAGAATGTAAAATAAGTATGGTTACCGACAAAATCCTATAAAATATTGAGACATAACTTATGGAGACAGCACATCTCCAATACCATATGAATAAGAGTATTAAATCCTTAAAACCTTTTTCTTTGCATCCTTTATTTTTATGATTATTAACAATTAATGAATTAATGATTAACTAATTATGAATTGAATGTCTTAGTGACTCTAAACTAACCATAAAATGACAAATCGTTTAGTCGAGCATGTTTTTAAACAGCAAGAACAACACAAAACAGTTCATAGGAAATAATACATTTATATGGATTAGCTCAGTCTTTTGGTAAAGCATGTGTTTAGAGAACTATTTGACCTTTATTAGACTTTTCTTTGGTTGTATCAAGTTGCATCATTCTGTTTATGAAGCCCTCAAAGGCGTTAATATGCCAAAAAAACTAAAATCATACTTCTCAGAACTTCCTAATAGCCCGGCTAATGCCTCCTCCTCAGTAGCCCCTTTGGCCCGTGGTGTCCCCCAGGGCTCTATCCTCGATCCCTTACTGTTTAGTATATTCACGCTGACACTGGGTCATATTATAAACATTTTTCAGTAAGAAATAATAATCCTCAATCAAACAGCTGAGCAGGACATTAAAGGGTTAACGATGAGAGCGCGGGCAGAATGTCAAGTACCTGATAGCTGCTATACAACCGATACAAAAATCCCATTCATTGAACACAATGCTGGAGATTAAGAGACTCTAGACGGAGAATTTTGTACACAACTGCTCACAAATGGCTAAACCTCAATTTAAATCAAGCTCAGAGAGGCAATTAATTAGAGACAAGTGAACGGGAGCGCTAATTGTTCCAGTCAAGTGTGTTACACCGGGACGTGAAACCAACCTACAGAGAAGAGAGTCGGCGCTGCTCTGCAGAGAGACCACTTCTCCATACATCAGAACTTCTTGTGTTCCAGCGCACACTACTGTTGAATATTGCATGTGGAGAGAGCCGACTGTCTCTTTGATGGCTCTTCCTCTCGTCAGCAGACAAAGCGTCTGCTCTCCGATGACTCTGCACCAGCGCCGCCAACATTTAGTCCACTCTTTATGTGCTTTTCACTCTGATCCGGACATTTCGGCCCGCTCCTTTATCTCAATTCTTCCTCTGCATCTCCCTCGCTAGGAGGAGAGAGGCAGTCAGGCCATGAAAGATGGGAGGTGGGGGGCAGGAGAAGGAGAAAGTGGGGAGGCTAGAGGCAATCACAGGCCTCCGAGAGGAGAGATGAAGCGATGGAGATAAGGGAAAAGGAGAGTTAAATGAAATGCCTACACATTAAGCACACCCTGCTACCCAGTGGCTGCACGCGTCGGCTAAACAGCGGCGAGTGACCGCCGGCCAGTGAGCGCTAACGTCTCATTGCTAACAAGAATTGATTCTGCTACGAGGGGATTCCTGGACGCTCCGTCATGATAGAGAAAGAAAGACAGCACCTCAAGGATAGATAGGGACAACCTGTCCAGGTCAGACAGGAGGACATAAAGGACTAAAAATAACCAGATGACGTTGTCAATGAACCCCACAGTCAGCCGGCTCTCTCCGTGGCGTTTGTGTGGATGTGCACGCCGTGAGCGTGTTTGCTTCTCTGCAGGGCTACACAAAGAAATAACAGCAGCCACATTGCGGGGTTCCTGCAAACCAAGTGAAATCAGGCAGGAGGAGGAGAGGAGGAGAGCAGCACGGTCAACGTCTGCCGTTTATCAGCCGCCGAACGCAGACATCCACGCGTGACGCCAAACGCTCCCAATACCGTTCATCCGCCGCTAATACGGGTCACAAACATACGCAAACGGGGTCATGAAGGCGGGCCGAGCAGAGAGAGGGGCTGGCAGCTGGGTGTCTCCCGCTGTAGCAGAGATGACTGGGTGGGCCGTAAAAACGACTTCATTCATAATGGAGTACGCCAACAAAGCAGCTTCGTCCTCAGGTGTTCCAGAGACCTCAGGAGCCGGAGAGCAGACAGGGAGGGGGCGGCGGGGGGAGGCGAGGAAGAATGCGGTGGCTGTGCAGAGACACAAACTCCAGTTCCACGACAGCTGGAAACATTTACAATGAAAACATTTTCCCGAGGTATTTGCCCTACTTGTGGCCCCAGTAGAGCCCAAAATGGCAGACAGAGCAACGCCACAACATCGCCGGTAGTGTCAGAACTCCGGACTGGCCTGGAAATGTCACAACAAGCATTTCTTACTTCATGACACTTCCTCGTTGTTGAAACCGGCCTTTAAAAAGGCATGGATACACAGAATCTGAAGAAGGGAGTAGCAGCGATGAGGGTGGGTGGTATGGACTCTGATGTTTGCTCTATTTCATGGAAGAAGACACATTCAAATCCTACAAACCATGATGATAGAGCTGATGATCAGCAGTGCAGAGTGGAAGCGTGGGTGTGAGGGGGAGGAAGCAGAGGAACATGAGAGAGAGAGAGAGAGAGACAGAGAGAGAAAACTAGAGAGACAGAGAGAGACTATGAGAGAGAGAGAGAGACAGAGAGAGACTGAGAGAGAGAGAGACAGAGAGAGACAGAGAGAGAGAGACAGAGAGAAAAGAAAGAGAGAGACATAGAGAGAGACATAGAGAGAGAGAGACAGAGAGAGAGAGACAGAGAGAGAAAGAGAGAGAGAGACATAGAGAGAGAGAGACATAGAGAGAGAGAGACATAGAGAGAGAGACATAGAGAGAGAGAGACATAGAGAGAGAGAGACATAGAGAGAGAGAGACATAGAGAGCGCATCAGCATCAGCATCAGCATCAGAGAGGAGAGACTGGAAGAGGATCCAGTCAGTCCGGATGTCTCGGTGTACGGAATCATAAATAGAAAGAGCTGCCTGTTGGCACAACGCCACATCAATGTTCACAGTTTATCATTAGAACAGGAAAGGACACGTATTAAAAATGTAGCAGTAAATATTAACATTCACTCTTAACTCCGCTGGGTCCAAAATTGAGTTCCAAATGTCATATATATTAAAGAAAATATGGTTATAGTGGGCTCCGGCGTGGAGACAGGAGGGTACATTAATTTCAACACGTCAGAACACATACACAATTCCAACTAGCCTTTGTACTTCGAGTGTAATCCTTCAAAATAAGGGCAGTTAAAACACTGCCAAAATCAGCCGGTCAGACTTTATAAAAATCGATCGATCGGTCAAGAAAATTACCATCGGTGCATCTCTAACCGAAACCCACCGGTGGGTAAAGTTTCATGCAAGTCCGTCCTGAAGTTTTTCCATCGTCCTTCTCACAAACGAACAGACGGACGCACAGGAGTGAAAACATGACCTCCTTGTTATGTTTGATAATTATCTGTCCGTCCTAAATGTGGATAGATGATGGAGATGAAGAGTTGTGAGACTGGACATGTAGTGCCTCAATCTACCAGCTCATCTGGGCAGAACCAAAAGTATTGACCAGTTTTCTCCTCATGCCCTGAACGAACGCCCAGGTTTTACTTTACTTCACACAGCCATCACTTTCTCCTGTCAGCCACCTTTTTAGAGACTGCTTTCACAACACTGCAGCTCAGCGTCGCCGACCAGTTCAGCCTGAGCGGTAACTCTAGTCAAGCACATCATTCAAATATTTATGGGCCTGTCATTGGTCTCTGCCGAGGCTGAGGGGAACACAGCTGCTTAAATGGTCCAACACAGGTTCAGTCTCTATGTTTGAGAAGCACAGGAAGTGGCCAGAGGTCTGAAGGGGGCGGAGATCTTTCCGTTTTTGCTGCGTCTACTAATAATAGCAACACCCCATGCAAACCCACAGAAAAATAACCACCTAAATACAAGTTTAGACTCTTATTCTGTTCTTTATTACATCTTAACTACACGTCTATAACTACAAAAACGCAAGAGATCATTTTCTATACATGTTTTTAAGCTAAATTATCCAACCCCCAGTGTATATATGATGATTATTGGTTAAATATATTTATCAGCTGAAAACAACCTACCAAAACGCAAACATTAAAAGTAGATTTTTTTCCTGTATCGAACACAAATGATCTTGGTGGAGACCCTTTGCTGCTTTGAACTACTGCAAACGTGATACGAATCCTGAAACCAGCTTCTGACGGCGCTCCTCAGGAATCTTAGGCCACTCCTCCTGAGTATGGGTCTACAGTTCTGTGATGTTCCTGGACTTAAGTGCTGCAACAACCTTCTTAGAACCTCACCAGAGAGATTCCAGAGTGTCCAGCGACCGTGACGGGGACTCTAGAATACTCCAGGACTTCTTCTGGAACAAGCCCTGGTGGACGTTATAGTCTGCTGAGATCATCTTCCTTTTAGAATATCCATTCAAACCCCTCAAAGATGGAGGGAAGTGTCCTTCAAGGTTATTTGATGGAATCCATCGAACCCTCTACTGGCTGCAGGTTTCCACATCCCGAGGAGGGAACAGGGAGTGTCTCTATGTCTGTCTGTCTCAACGTCTGTTTGTCTCAACGTCTGTCTGTCTCTATGTCTGTCTGTCTCTATGTCTGTTTGTCTCTATGTCCGTCTATGTCTGTCTGTCTCTATGTCTGTTTGTCTCTATGTCCGTCTATGTCTGTTTGTCTCTATGTCTGTCTGTCTCTATGTCTGTTTGTCTCTATGTCTGTCTGTCTCTATGTCTGTTTGTCTCTATGTCTGTTTGTCTCTATGTCTGTTTGTCTCTATGTCCGTCTATGTCTGTCTGTCTGTCTCTATGTCTGTTTGTCTCTATGTCTGTTTGTGTCTATGTCTGTCTGTCTCTATGTCTGTCTGTCTCTATGTCTGTCTGTCTCTATGTCTGTCTGTCTCTATGTCTGTCTGTCTCTATGTCTGTTTGTGGGCAGGATTACAGACAATCTACTGGACGGAATTTCCATGAAATTCCATGAAACAGCATTTAAGGTCAAATAAAACAAAATCAGCTGTTTGGATTAGTGACCTCACACTGTGGCCTTGATCAAAGTCAGCCTTTATTACTTTGATGTTTCTTTGGGGGTGGAGCTGCAGACTCAGGGGGCTGAGCAGAGACGCTGACGTGGAAAGCACAGGAGACCAAAGTATCTCAGAGATACTCAGAGAGTTTGCTGGAGTTGTCGGTAGATTTACTGGCTGTCAAAACTCTGACACCAATTGAGGAATCTGCATGGTTTTCCTAAACCTCGGGTTCTCTTGGGTCTTGGTGGAGGTTTCCACTCTCTGAGTGCTTTTTATATATTTTTTACAGCAATGTGGTTGAAGCTAAAAAACTCAATGACATCATGGAGGCAAACTGCAGTTTTCACGTCTGCTCCTGAGAGGAAAACTGCCTTTTCATGATAGTATTACATTTATTGATGGAATTGAAGGCCGTAAGGAGTTAAGATTAATGCGGTTGGCCTTTTTGCTCAGTACATGCCAGCAATGCCTTACAGTTTCCTTCTAGGAGACAATAAGACGGATAAACTTCATTTCTCTGTAGGAAAAAAATCACATTTTCAATGGGCAAAGTGTAACCACGGCAACGCAGCACAAGGACTTCATTAGAGCGTCGGTTACCTGCTAGACTCGTGCGCTTCATGGCCGTGATGTCACACAGATTTTTCTCAGTGATGTTGTAAATACCTGGATTTAAGAGTCTGCTCTTTACAATTATGAAATGCTGCTGGGGGGACAACAAAAAGAAGGCAGTGCAAATTGTTGCTTAACGTCGTAAAAAAGAAGCTTCCCTCCTCTTCCACTCCCGCATTCTACTCCCATCACCTCCTCTTGCCTTCCTCGTTCTCCCTCTCATCCCTTCCCTCCAGTTTCATGACCATGGTTGGGATTTCCGCAGGGTTTCCCCTCAGGACCCGGTTTGGTCAAACCTCCGGCGGTGTGAGTTAAAGCTCAGCTGGAGGTACATCACTGATTTGCTGTGATACTAAGCTTAGATCTCCTGCCTCCTCACCGCATTGACTACTCTCCCCGAGAAAACGAGGAGCAATCTCATGGCATGTAACCGTCCGGCAGAACGACACGCATTAATTTCCCATAATGCATCTGTGTGGAGGAATAGCTTTTGATGTCTGACAAAAACATCTCCTCCCGGAAATGCAAAGTAGATATCAGGAGTTATTTCCAAATGCAAAATGGAAAGAGTTGTTGTGTTTATTTTAATTCCACAGGCGGTGGGAACCACTAAGTCTGCACTTCCACCCTGGAGAGACGACGCTTAGAGTCCGTTAGCCATGTGAGCATGACGACCAAATGATGAAAGCAAAAACATTCTGATGATTTAACAAAGCAAACGCAGGAGATGTGGCCACTTTGAAATAAGCTGAATAAATAAACTGCAAACCTGCAAGGAAAATAGTAGGAATACAATTCTAGCACCTTCAAAAAGGGTTTGGTAAGAAACGTATAAAAGATGTAAGACCTCATAATCAGAGATATGCAACCCCAAAATAAAGAGAGGGAAACAGTTAATCCACTGGACCTTGCAGAGCTTTGATTACATACTGCCTGTGTGTGTGTGTGTGTGTGTGTGTGTGTGTGTGTGTGTGTGTGTGCGTGTATGTGTGAGTGCATGAGTGTGTGACTCTGTTTTTGAGTGTGCGTGTGTGTGTGTGTGCGTGAGTGTGTGTGTGTGAGCGTGTATGTGTGCGTGAGCGTGTATGTGTGCGTGAGTGTGTGTGTATGTGTGAGAGCGTGAGTGTGTGACTCTGTTTTTGAGTGTGCGTGAGTGTGTGTGTATGTGTGAGTCCGTGAGTGCGTGACTCTGTTTTTGAGTGTGTGTGTGTGTGTGTGTGTGTATGTGTGTGCGTGAGTGTGGTATGTAGAATGACAGTTATGTAAAGTTGAGTTATGTAAAGTTAACGAGATCATTTGCTGGAGCTTTTCACATGTTTCCTCGGCGAGGTGGCTACGCCTCTGCTGCTGCTGCAGGTTTTGGAGTTGCAACATGCAGAGAGGAGCATCTTGTTCTGTTATGGCTTCCATACTCAGTTATGGCAACACTGTGCAGAAACCATTTACGGAATGTAAACATATTCTATCAGCTAAGCTCGTCCACAATGGCCGTCTGTTTGCAACGCCCAACGATGACCGTCTCCATGGAAATGCATCGTCCATAAAAATTCTCTCCATTGCCTAAGAACTATTTATAGAATTGTGGAGCAATTTCTAGCTGGAACAGGATGAGTAGGAGTGGAGTGAGGAGGGAAATGTCTGGTATCTCCACCTCCCTCTGCTAGTCGTCATTTTACTCACAGCTTGGTTTCAAATCAAAAGCTTTGAACAAGCGTTCACACAAACATCTGAGCGTCGGTCCTCAGCCTCCGGAGAGAACCAGGTGAATTTATGAGAGGCGTGGGCCGGTTTCAAGAAGACACCAGAGCTGCAGGGGATTTACTTCGACGCCAGACATCAGGGTGAAGACAGGAGGCAGCAGGGTCAGCGCTAACCTCCTCTGACAGAAGGTCGTGGGTCTCTGCGGTCCGTTCTTTTTGACCTCGTGTGTGGACTGAGAATAAGGGAACCGCAAGTGTTTGAGAGGTCGGCAGCTTTTTCCTCAATCCCCATCACATCAGGGGTATGCATGCACAAAAATGAATAAACGGAGAGAAATATCTGCCTGGAAACAATGTCGGAGCTCAAGGGGAATGTCTCCCAGACCGAGATGGTAGTGTTTCTAATTAACATTACTCAACTCGCATGTCATGCTTATTAATACTACACTGAAGGCGGACCATAATGATGAGCTCCATCAAAGTGGGGGGAGTTAATTCAATGACCGAGAACAACAATTACAGCTGTGGGCTTTCAATGAAAGAAGAAGAATGTTCTGTTCAGCAGAGTTCTGTTCAGACACCCGACCATATCTGTGGTACCACCCCTTAATCCTGACACCTCTGTGTGTCACTCCTTTAATCCAAAGAAACTTGAGCATTTCAAAATCTCAGACAGGCATGTCAGAGACCCCATCAACAGAGGATTAAGGAGGCGGAGCTAATTACATAGGCAATTTACTTCCTGCCCTGCTTCCAAGAGGAGTGTTCGAGCAGAAACGGGATTCTTTCCCTCACATATCCTCCCCTCTAAACCCTGACCGGCTTCGACACAACGAGGAAAAACCAGACGCTGCTTTGGAAGGCAGAGGGTGGTATTTTAGTGCGGGCCGTGATGGATCGGCCACCGCTTTATTTAGGTCACACAAAAGCAATCTACAACTCCAAGACATTTCTCTAACGGGACTCAAGCCCTTAAATACCACATCTCTGGAGATTTTATGGTCAGGGTTCCAAAATGTTTGCAGGAAAAGTACCATGGCTATTAAAAAGAACAGATTTACAACCCGGGGCTGCACAGATATTAAGATTTAAATCTGCTGGTACGTATTCAGTCACTTCCTTTGCTGCGTTATTAAAGGGCACCATGGTAGTACAGTCGGTAGCACAGTCGCCTCTCTGCCAGGAGGTTCAAATCCACCTCAGACCAGAGCTTGGGCCTTCTGAGTGGAAGTTGCATGTTCTCCACGGGTTCGGTAGAGATCTCTCCCCACAGTTATATCCAATGAAGGTGAATTGGTGACACCGACATTACCTTATGTAGATTTTAGATGTTTTAATCCGATTGCAACTTTCTTGGTCGATAACCAATCTTTTTTTCTTCAGTAAAATGTTTTCCAATCATAATGCGTAATGTATTTTAAGTGGTACCGTTTTGAAGGATTACAGTGGAAGTAAGGATGGCCGGCATTGTGTATGTGTTCTGACCCGTTGAAATGAATGTACCCACCGTCCTCCTCGCGGTGCGTTTCTTAGACCAACTGTATGACATTACGAAGTGAAAATAAAACTTTGTATACCTCCTTCAGTCTGTTTTAGGTTCTATGTTGGTTTTTGTTCGGGGTCTTCAGGGCTCGTGGCTGGCTCTGTGCTGTCGCTAGCTTAAGTCGCCCTGCTAACGCTAGCGTCTTGAAACTTGCTATGTTAATCGGGTGATCAAATGTGAAGTGTGTGATTAAGTTTGCTGTGCCGAACATTTTCGGGGTTAAAGTTTTTGTTAGGGCTCCTTGAAAATGAAAACCCACAGCTACTTTGGAACAGACTGGTATCAAGATTGTTATTCTAGAAAAATAATGTTGAATTATTTTCACTTTTCTCCAGTATGTTGCTCTAGCCCACACTTCCACAGAGCATCAAGGTTTTCAGTCAAGCAGTTTTGTGCAAGACACAAAAACGGTCCAACAGTCCTCATAATGCAATATTTAACTAATTAAAGAAAAATTTTAATCTTCCTCTTCCCAAATCAACACAAATCAGTGACGGGTTCTTCCTCGCTACATGGCCGACGTTTCATCGAGTCTTATGTTATCAAAGACCACCACTATGCTTCAACTGTAAACTTATATTGTAGCTATTATGATGGATATGTAAAGTGGAGAAGGCTGAACATCTTTTTTCTCTCGTTATATTATATAACTGTTTATAAAACTGACAGACTTAATCGGGTTAAAAGGTTTCCTGCCTGTGAAAAGATCGTCGCATTCACGGACAAGCAGTTACAAACCCGGGATAAAATTCAATTTGTTTTATTATGCGCCTACAACTCTGCAATAAACCAGATGCCATAACGGAAGAAAGGAATTATGGGTTTCACACTTTTAGGAACCCTTACCTACAAAGCTTGTTTTAAGTGTTACTGTAGGATTGACCATACGCCATTATGGCTGTATGGACGGACATGGACAGAGCGACATGCCCCCTGTGGTAGGGGGTATATACAGTAGAATAATATAAAAGACAAGGACCCATAAGAGGAGCCCACAGAGGCTAAATAATATTCTAACATTTTAGACAGACTATATGATGTTTCATCACATTTTCTCCTCTGGCAGAGCAACCTAGAGGGCAATTTGTTGAACCCAGCGTCCAACAGGGTTTTTAAACATAGAAAGTTTAAAAAAAACAGCCAATCAACAGAAACACTGCATTATACGCCTCAGCTAAAGTCAAAACTATGATATGATAATCCGGCCGTATTTCCCCGGCGTCTTTATAGTTGAGCGATATCCTTCTAATTGGATTATTTGATTTAAACCTCTAGACCCAGAGGAAATATAGAATACCATTAAAACGTCTGCTTGTTAAGAATGAGGGTCCAAAGTGCTGATGTAGCAAGAAAGCAGCCTTAACCTTGCTGCCTGTGTGACACCGACCCGCCTCTTTCTGTGGTCATAAAGCTGAGCTCTCTGGAACCGGCATGCTGTGTCCATTCATTGATCCTCTTCGCTGATATAGGAGGTAATCAAAGAAATGAGGCTCAAAGCTTAACTTCTACATTCATTAACGAGAAGACAAGTAGTCAGAGGTGTCAGCAGGTGATCTTTTGGACTAGTCAGCGTCGGTAGTGGCATAGAAGAAGGCATTAGAGAAACTGTTGTTCTGGGGTATGATTGAGTCTATTGTGACCCATTTTCCCGCCCCTGTGGTCCGGCTAATGATTATAAAAAGAATTGGACTTAAGAGTCCATTTTTGGACGGAGGGGGGCATCTGTGTTTGTTTTCTCCACGGTGAATCTCCTGTGTCCACCATAGCACTGCTACAAGCCGGGTAATTACAATGCAAACAAACCGGGCCGAACAGAGTCTTGCTCTCTGCAGCTCATTGACTCTCTGGATGTGCTCCTTCTGATCAATCCCCGTTCTTGACTTCTGGTTCTGTGATGAGGTTGTCACCAGCATCATTCAAAAAGCAAAGACGGCTCCTCTCAGGCAGAAATCACACTGATATTGGTAAAGTGAAGCAGGGTGAAACAGAGACAGACGAGTTCTGTGCGTCTGTATGCGGACCATGAAGCTCCTAGAAACACAAAGCACAAAAACAGCAGAACCGGTTTCGTCTCCGTTTCTTTTTTTCCATTATGTTGTTCGTCGATGGCACATATCTTTTTCCTGTCCTCAAGGCAACAGCTTGTTTCTCTGTAGGAATGTCACCAAAGGTGTAAAGTGTGTGTAAGGAGCAGAACCAAAATGACATTTGCATAAAGGAAGTCCGTGCTGGAGGTTACAATGTCAAGATTCAAGACAATTCATGTATATTCAACTATCTTCTGCTCAACCTCCTGATTTTGTCGATATGACCACGATTATCTGCAAACCAAGCATGAGCAACAATCTTAGTTTCGTGTGGCGTGACGGACAGTGTTGATCCATGATCTGGTTCATGGGATAGGCAGGAAGTCATGGATACTGGAGGATTCAAGAAGCCTACCACAAAAGTTCTGATTCGTTAATCAACCTGTGATCCGGTCCCAACCGTATGTTTTGTGACCCGAAACACATAGTAGTTTCCAGCAGGGTTTACCGAAAATAGCTGTCGCCTACATATCACCCAGATGTTATTGGAGGGTCTAATAAACTGATGAAGATGTAGGACAGGATGAGGGAGAGTCGTCCGAAGTTATCGCCATCAGCTTCACTGAGGCCGGATCAGTGCCAGTTACCGTTACACGCATACGCCGAACACCAAGTATGAATTTCCTTTGGCTCCGAACATCTCGACAGTAAACAATAAAAAACAAACCTCATAATTTAAAACACCAGTAAGGACGAAAGAAGCCGTGACAGAACGACCCCGAAAAAGGTTTCGCCCAACAAACTTAATCACACACAATTTTATCACCCTGAGGAACATAGCGAGTTTCAAGAGGCTAATGCTAGCAGAGCGGCTAATGCTAGCAGAGCGGCTAAAGCTAGCGACAGGAAAGAGCCAGCCACCAGCCCTGAACAAAGCCAACATAGATCATATAACGGACTTTTATTTTTACATCAAAATGTCACACAATTGGGTTAAGAAACGACGGCAGAAGGTTCATTAATCTCAACAGGTCAGAACACACGCACAATGCCGACCAACCTCACTTCTACTGTAATCCCTCAAAATGAGAGCACTTAAAATAAATTACTCGTTATGGTTTTAAAATTTCATAATTTATAAAAAACGGCGATTGCAAGGGTTGCACCGCTAGCTAGTAGCAGTTAGAAGCTCAAAAAGGAGAATGTAAGAGGTCTTCACATTGGTGACACCTCACAAAATCCTACAGCTACTAACCTTTCAAGCAGAGGTCAAGATCAGCCGTCATGTAATGGAAATGTAAAACATTGTTAAGTTTTTATTGTTGTTATTCTCTCTGTTGCTGCTTATGTAAATGGTCCCAACAGCAGCTGCTATGTTTTATTTCATCCCTCTTTGGCTTGTGTACGCCAGCATGCTATTTAAATACCACACACCGGCGTGTCCTTCTGCCGGCGCCGGTTAGCTCTGCGTATGAGTGTGAAATCTTTGTTTCAAGAGTGTTGGATTGGGAATATTCAAACTTAAAATATTCCACACTGAGGTCATTTCTGCAGCTCTCCTGTTTCCCCTCTTTATTTGCACACAGACATGTTTGAGACTTGTTTTGATTTCATGTAAATCGATATGGTAATAAAAGATAAAACATGCTTTACACGTTCAAAGAGGTCCACAAAAATAGTAGGTTCAGCATCAGCACTGCCAAATTAATTCATAGATGCTTCCAGGAAGAGAAATGCAATGCTTTCACAAATACAAGGTTTGCATGCCGGCTAGTGTCACAGTAAAGAAAAAGTTAGAGATCCTTTTTTATCACACATCAACTTTGTGCACAAAAAAAAACCTGCTGCATTTCAAGACCCTGCGGAGAAAATGATATTCAGTACACCCCCTTTATCCATGTAGGAAATATACTATTTGTGTGACTCCATTCGCTTATATTATCAGGAGAAAGAAGTTAAAGTCGCTTTCCGCCAAATAAATAGAAACTATATCAAATTTGAAAATGTCCTTGATTTGCTGCTGCTGCAAAGCTTGGAGGACTAATACATGTATGGAAGCATAGAAAAGCCCTGAATCGGATCGCTGTAACTAATGCATACCAACTCCACCGGGCCAAAGGGACCACAGTCGGTCGGTTTTACACGGGACACTTTTCTCCTACGCCAATTAAACCCTTCCGATTAGCTTACATGACCTGTAAGCTTTTCCGACCCGGTGTTTACATGCATTGACTTGTCTAATCAGAAAGAACTTTCTGACATGATGACAGATGATCCACACTCCAGTTCATATGGACGCTACAATGTGCTGGGCGCCAACCGCCAACGAGCGCCCAGAATAAGAATACGATAAAGAGGGCATGGGCAGGAAGGGACTTTTCGCCCATCTAATTGACTAGATATGTTAAACTCTCTCAAAGTTGCGACGAGTAAATGACTCTCCGATTTAGACCGGTACTGTTTTGAAGTCGCCATCTTTAAAATGCGTCGCGGCGCTGAAAGAACTCAGCCAGAGCATTACGTCACGATGCGGGGCATGAGCAGAAACAACTCAAACACAAAGCTTTCAGAAACAGCGTTTACATGCAGCGACTGGCTATCGGAAAGGTTTCCCAAAGGATTGAGACTACCTCCTTGCAAAGGAATGAAATCTCATTCGGAAATGGGTTTTTAGATGCTGCGTTTTCTTTCTGATTAGGCGCCTTTTCCGAAACCACTGGAATTAGGCTGTCCATGTAAACCCACCTAATTAGGAAACGCTAAAAAGCAACAAACAATAGCCATGTGCCTCAAAAACATCACCCACCGCAGCCACAAAGATGAGGTCACGGCTCTCAATGCATCCTGTTTAACCATGATCCACAGAGCCCTCATCTTCCTGGTAACTTAACACCAGAAGGTTCCACTGAGCAGATACAGTCTGAAAGGCCTATAGATTCCCCTCCAGCAGAGATCAGCTGGCCTCATCAGAAGAGACAAGGGCCCATTTTCTCAGATCACAGGAACACAAAGGTGTGACCATCGTGAAAATGTCAAGCCCTCCCGCCATTAACCCAGAGCATCGATCCAGGAGGAAGATCTCAAGGACTATTTATGAGCTTGTGTGTGTGTGTATGTGTGTGTGTGTATAATTACAGGGCCATTAGCATGTTTAAGTTTGCAGGGCTACCCCTTTAAAAGTGACCTACAAGGTAAATTGTGCACATTGTTTTCTTTAGCGTAACTGATGTGCTCTATTTTGGTTAACCTGTGACCTAATGGAGAAGAACTGTGTGCTAAAATGTCCAGGAATGTATAACTTATTCTTCCAAGATCTCCTCTGTACTTGTACGCATGCATAAATTATTTACAGAGCATTTACGCTGACAGGGTTCTTAAATGCTGCTGCTTCACCGACACACATGATAGATCTCATTTACATGCATGCTTCTAAAAAACGGCGCTCATTAAAAGTTTGTTATTTATATTGACAGTTAATTTGGAGCAGGAGAGATCCGTTCCACCAAGCAAAAAAACCCAAAAACCTTTAATGCTCAAATGAGCATTTTTGCTTTTGTCTCTACTTATTTCGCCAGAAACTGGGTAATGGTCTTCTGAGCAAAATCCCCAATTTAGGAGCAAACGCTGTCCTGTGGTTAGACGGAGGCAATAATCCCTGCAGTTCTGCTGACAGTACGATGGCGGAGCTATAATGAGAGGCAGTTCTCACCCAGTTCCTCCTGAGTGAAAGAGGTGAGCCTGAGGCCGAGGGAATCCTCCACATTCCTACAAACAGAATCCCATCCATTAAAAACAAGACTTATTCCTGCAGAACGCTGCCAGCTCTAATTACCAGCTGCCTCGCTGCTGCCTGCCGTGATGTGACACTTTTTCATTGCACAGTTGAAATTTAAAGCTCCGTCGGATCCCACAGCAAATAGTTTTTCAATTGATGACTGAATGTAGATAATTGGGATCACGGGAGCAATGCTATCCAGACGGGCTGCATACATGGAGCTGTGCCACTGGACTCCTGGGACTGACTGAACCTTCTGTAGTGTTTCTACTCTTAATACTACCTCCAAGTGGATCTTGGTACATATGTGTGTTCTCTATGACTTTTTTTTTACTTTGGTTATAGGAAATAAAACACTCGAGTTGTTTAAATCCCCTTATAATCCATTTTCTCTGATTCGTCTATGATAATGTGACGTATCCTAGACGAATCATCCATCCCTCCGTCCATTTTCTTCCCGCTTATCCGAAGCCGGTTGGCGGTAGCAGGAGGCTCGGAAGGGATTTCCAGATATCCCTCTCTATACCAACGCTCTCCAGCTCATCCTGGAGGATCCTGGGGCGTTCCCAGGCCAGATGTGAAATAAAGTCCCTCCAGGGAGTTTGAGTAGGAGCCCAATCCCAGGTCTGCTAGCATGAAGGCTCGGCTGTGCGTGACCTTCATAGGTTGAAGCACCTGCTTCACCTTCCTTTCTGGCAGAGGACACTACCCACCTGAGGTCCCAGAGAAAGGGTAACCAAGCGATGCCTTCATCCATCATCGCATTACAAACGTTGGCCTAGTTTAGTGTCCTTCTCAGACTTGACTGGAGAACCTCCGGTCCATACAGTAACACGGGAAGCTGCTAATTAGTCGGCGCCAACAGCAGCGGTTCGCCAGTCATTTACCACTTCAAGGGTGAAATCGGCTCTGGAGGATTCAGGAGGACTACACAATCGTCTCATTCATTACGAAGCAGCTTTCTTTTACAGTGAACACCGGATGACGAAACACTCAACGCAGTTGATTCGAAGGATTTCAAAATTAACTGAAGAACAAAGAGAGAAGATAGGGACAGTTCAGTAGGCTTGTAGTACTGAAACGTTTGCCTCTAGGACAGTTCTTTTGCCACTGGGCAAACAGCTGGTGTGCCTGAGAAAGGTTATCGTGCCAAGCAATGTGATGGGCTCCGATCCTCTGGGAAATGAGAAGAAAAAGCACGGAGGAAAGAGAACACGCACTAGCATATGTCTGGAGATATAGCAGAGCTTAACACGGAGAAGCCCAGCCTATATATTGTGACTAACTACACAGATGTTCATAGGGTATGTGTACAGATGCCTGCACAAAAGCTTCTCTCCTTGATGTCCTCGGGGAGGTACCTGCAATCACAGCAGTACTGGAAGCCATTAGCAGAAATGTCACAGACATCAAGAAACGTCTTGAGTTTTTGGAATGATGCTGTGAAGTGATCATTTCTACACATGCAATACAACGACCCACAATAGTCAACGTGAAGCTGAAATATTATGAGTGTTAGCCTTGGAATAGATGCAATCCTATATGAAAAGTTATAACCTAAATACATATGTTGAGACTGAACTCCTAAACCACATCTCAAACCTGTCAAACTAATTTTCATGGAGAGAGTGAGGGGGATGAAGGAGACTGGAGGTAGATCTTACGAAAGGGTACAGCTGAAAGAAAAATGCACCGCTATTAGTTTCAGAGCAGACCCCCCCTCCGCCTGGTCAGCCATGCAGCTCCCGGATCACAGCTGACACTGGAAATTAATCTGGCGAGGTGACCGCCACTTGAGCTGAAGGGAGCTCTGTCAGAACCACAGCCACTAAAGCCATCAGAATTTCACCTCCACACCAACATGATAACAAAGTTGTTATTTTGCTTGGGGACACCAACCATGACATTTTCAGCAAACTGCCATCTATTACATATGTGAAAATGAGAGAAGGGATGCATTCATCAATTATTTTAGTAATCAAGTATTCTATAAATTCTCCTGGCGTTTAATCGAGAAATCGAATAAGAAGTATTGCGTTCTGTCACCAATCCCAGAGTCACCATCTCATTCTGTCAGTCTTGGTCTATCTAAACTCCCCAAATTTGAGGCAGAGTGAGCCTCTGTTCGCACTCAAAGATAGGTTATCCCCCTCCCTTCACCGGGTGAGTTGAGATCCTGGGAGCTGCCGGTCAGGTGGGTGACAAGAGGTTAAAGTTAGAGGAGATAGATGGTCAGAAGAGTTGGCAGGCTAACGGCGGACAGTACGGTACGATGTAAGTCACTTCCTCGTTGAATGTCGCACCACTGTGTTTATCCGTTTCAGTATTCAGCAGACAGCGGTTCATTGTTTGAGGTGTGTGGGGGCGTGTACGTGATGATTAGGTGACGCCGCAGAGCTCCACAAAACAGTGCCCTGTATACTTGTCCGGGTTTAAACGAAACCTCGGTACTTGGTAATTGAATTACCAAGTACCGAGTTCTTCGAGGAATCGTTTCAGCCCTAAATGAGACCGACACACTTGGCTGTATGACTACAAGTTCTGTCATAGAACTCATCTAAAAGGAAGACTTTTGTTTCAACTAGCCAGAAAATGCCAATTAAAGCTCCTTTCTGTCATTGCAGGAAGCATCTGATTTTTAAATACTTTTCCGCTGCATTATTCAGATCAGCACCAGCAGTCCTCGATATCCTGCGTCCCTCTTTGATCAAATCAAACACGGCAGGATTGTCTGGGAGGGTAAGCGGCACGATATGAAGAAAATCTGAGATGGGCCGGAGCCAGTGGTGTCACATCGATCACAATAATTGGCTTTCGGCCACAAACAACATATCTGATGTTAAGTATTTACTTAAAGTATAAGGACTATTATTTACTTTTGACTTTAAACAAATGAATCACTGACTGAACTAAAGTAACGTTTGCATTGATTTTTACGCGATAACATCTCAATTTCGCTGTGATGATTTCTTAATTAGACTTAAAACTGTGCAACGCACGCCCCCACCTGAAAGAACTACTCACCCCACTGACCTCAACACGATCCCTCCGTTCTACCCAGTCATACCGCCTCCTCCTTCCCCGGACTAAGCTCAGCACCATGGGTGATGGGGCCTTCTGTTCTGCTGCCCCTCGTCTGTGGAATGCCCTCCCTGACCATCTGAGGGCTCCACAGACGACTGAGACTTTTAAAAAAGGACTTAAAACTTTCCTTTTTAGCAGAACCTATAACTTTTATTTAACATTGCTGTTTTATGGTCATATTTTATATGATTGATGATTATGATTTGATCCAAATGTAAAGTGCGTGATAAATCAAATGTATTATTATTATTTTTTATTATTAAAACTGTTTCAGTAAAGCTCGTCACACATTATTTTAAAATGCATGATGTTGCCTGTATGGCCCCGGCAGTATGTCTCACTTTGCCAGCCTGTCACATTCAGCTGAGGTTAGTACGGCTAAATTGTGCTTTCTGCTGCCCCAGCTAAGCCGTCAGCGCGTCCAGAGATGAATTTGAAGCGTGGATTTGTCCCCGACGGCTTACTCCTCTTCTTGACCGTGAGAGTTTGCTGTACTTTCAGCTCCGCTGTGTTTGCAGGACTGTGTTGTAAATGTTCCATTGTTTTACTGCTCCAAAAAAAGGCCCTCTCCTGGAGAGTCACGTGATCCCCCTCTGTATGATGATGAGGGCCACACGGGGGCATCTGGTCCAGCGGTAGATTCTCACATTTAAAGCACAACTGAAGATGATACTTCAGCCTTCTAGCGCTCATGTGCACAGACGGCTCGCCATCGCAACTTGCGTTAAAAATCGCAAAACCTTCACCAAAGCACAACAGTACAAAACATCAAAGGAACAAGGATCAACAGAACCCCATGTTCAGGAAAACTTCATGCAGATTCCTCCATTAATGTCTTAATACATTTCCAGTGTTAATCTTGAAAACCCTTTCATTATCATTTTTTCAAAAAACTGCAATAAACCCATGGCTTGAGAAAAGGTCAACAAATATTTAAGTGCCTATATTCTCTTTTTTTCTCCCTCCTCTGCCATAAGACTAACTTAAGTCACTCAAATATCACTTATTTGTCACCAAGTCATATGAAGGTAGCCGACAAATACGTGGAACTTCATCCGATAGACTGAACTCAACAATTGGAAATTAAAAAGCAGGGTGTGCGTGAATAAAATTAATTCATCATTGATTGCTTTTCAGGAAGCAATCAAAAGTACGGAGTTCAACTCTCACCCTGAAAACTCTGCCAACAAGCAAACAAATGAGTTTAAACAGATGAACTAACACAGACGCACCATTTTAATAACCAAACAAGAATCTCCTGGAGTTAATAAATCCTCCAGACGACCGCCGTAGAAATCCCACCAACAGATTCCACTGGTGGAATTTGCCTTGATGTACCAAATGCCGATCAGAAAGTGGCGCATATATGCAGAGTGTTTAGGAAATGTATGAAGATGTAAAACTTTTAGAGGGTATGATTTGGAACCGTCATATCTCCAGTGTTCGTTAAAAGCTCAAGCAGTCAACAAAAGGTACCGGAGAGCTGACTGACGTACCCTTGTACTAAGCAAGGAAGACCACCCTCAAGTTTAGCATCTCTAAGGACACTCCTACATTAGATGATGGGTACAAGGAAGTACGGAGAATACTTAGTTATGTGATGTATTTGCATTAAAAAACTAGAAAAAGCACTCAGAGATCCCAAACCTCCAACAAGACACAACAATCTTTCTAGGTTTAGGAAAGATTCACGCAGATGCCTTCATTTATGTCCAGGCTTTAGACATAATATGAATGAAATCTATGTATATCTTGCTGGAACCACAGTAAAAAGAAATGAAACATCTTTCCATGGAATCCTTAAAACAAAAAATAATAATAATAATAATAATAATAACAACATTTGATTTTGTGGTAAATTTCTGTGAAACTTTGGTGAAGCTTGAATTTTGGATCACAAGTTAAGCTCCGGACAAGATGACTACCTTAAAAAAATAATGTTGCCTTGGCAGGAACTAATAATACAATATCAGAGGGACAGACAGGTTAGACGTCCTGGAGACAAAGTCAGAGAGGACAGATTGAGTTGGTTCTGACCCGTGAAGAGGAGGAGGGATAGTGGATCTACTGGTAGAAGGATGCTGGAGATGGAGCTGCAGGCAGGAGAAGAAGAAGAGAAGCAAAGAGGAGGTTTCTTGATGAGGTGAGAGAGGACATGCAGATGGTTAATGTGAGGACAGTGGGAGATGGAAGCAGATGGTCCGCTGCGGAGACGCCTAAAGGGTGTGAAGAAGAAGGTTGTACTTTTACTCATTGATCGCTTTAAGACAAGATAGACCAATGTGCAAATTCTCATTCATTCAAAAGTCTTCAGAAGAATATTTCAAAACACAATGTTTATTCTCTCATATCATATTTTGTCCTGCTGACAAACTGACAGCTCCAGGAGTCTTCTTCCATGTGGTCAGTCCCACAGTGTATGAATTCATCTTTCCTACAAAGGGTTCTTCTGAAGTCTCCTCCCAGTCCACAAACCAATTAAATCACCATCGAGTGTATTCATACCGTGAAGCTAGACTGGCACCGGTTTCCCTCTACGTGTTTGCTGCTGTGAACAGTGTGAACCAGTAGGTGATGGACAGACTGGAAGATCTACTCAACAAATGATCCTTTTTGAAACCACAGCTTTGACGGACTGAAAGTCTATCACCTCACCTTACCTGCAGGAAAACAGAAAGATCAATTTCCCCAACCACCCAAGGAAACCCTCACAATACCCGCCGATGAAATATGCCTGAGCGCACAGATAGTGATCCAACAAGAAGGAGAAGATGGAAGCGTTCAGCGGCGGAGGGTTATTACCGGTCCTCTCTAGCAGAGCTGCCAGACATGATACTGTCATTTATGACATATCTGTTGTCTTATGAACCGAAACCTGCAGAAGAACTACAGGGCCATCGAATACCTTCCTTCATACGATGACCACACACCTGTCAATCATCAGACCCCTGAGTGAAAAGTAAAATCAATCCTACTTTAAACATGTGACTGACAGCTGAATGTGACAGTCCGTCCATCACGTCCTGTCAACATGTTAATAATGTACATATATGTATATATATATATACACACAAACAACACCTCGGTGCTACATGTCAATCATGAGCACGTTAAAGAAACGGACTCTGTGGCGGGTTTATCCATCATCCAAACATCTTATTACCTTTTCAGCAGACCACAGCGACAAGCCGGCCGTCGCTCCTTTATCACACTAACTAATCCGGATAACTTCAACAGGCCGTGAAAGCAGCAGGAATAAATGAGTTTACTCTTAGGCTGATTGGATTAAAAGGCCTCGATCCCCTGGACACAAACACTCCCGTCTCTGCTCGGCTTTAACGACAAAAGGAGACTCAGAACAAAGAAGGAAACTCACAGAAACTGATTTGGATTGCTCACATTCAAAGTCTTTCTTTTTAGGCCGATATGGAAACATGGACTTAATGTGTCGTTTCCGTGGTTGCACCGATACGGATACCAATAGTGGTACTAGTGGTGCCCTTAGTTGCCTTGTGTACTAATACAACCTCACAGCAACGGTACTACTTTAAGGCAACAATACAACGTTAGGAGGATGATACCGCTTTATGGCAGCAGTGCCGTCTACAGCAGCAACGTTACAGCGGCGATACCAACAGTACCAGGATACGTAAAATGTCTTAGAGCAATGATACAACTGAAGGGCGGGGACAGAACTTTACAGCAACAAAACCGCCCTGAGGCAACATTACCGACAACAATGTCATCTTACGGCAATGATGCCAATTAACCGCTACAATGCTGATTTACAGCAATGATGCAACTTTACAGCAATGATACATGAACTTCTGTTAGTTAAGGGGGCAGGAGGCGGGGCATGGATATATTGTAATATAAGCTGTGATGATGACCAAAGTAAGGCAGAGAGCAAACTACGCTGTGTTAAACATTCAAGGTGTGAAAAGCATCTATGAATACGAGAACTTTGATGATTACACCTGGAGAAACAGCACAGAACCAAAGTTCAGAGAGTGCGCTAACGCTAGCAGCTACGGCCTACTTTACAACAAACACTGGAGAAGCAGTAGAAAACAGTCAGTAAAAACGATGACGAGCATTTGGCAAGAATATCCCTCCAGTTAATCGACGGCGATCAGAATTGGCTGATAAAGAAACAGAACTTCCGTGAACTAGAGGCTAAAGATGAGATTCTATCACAGACAGAAACTCTAAAAGCTGCACGCCATTTCAAACTTCTGCTATTTCCTGTAAACTGATGCTACTACTTAGTATTTGTATTGCGATATTTCTTACTGAGTACTCGTGTGTACTTACTCACACTCCATCTGACTAAATGTGCTGTCGCCGCATCTCCGCTCGTATCACAGGAAACGCCTCCGTCTGTCATCCTTTACGACCCTTTTAAAAGGGCTGTTTGCTCACATGGACTCCACTCCCCTGTCACTCTTCACGGCAGCAGCCTTTCATAGGACCGCTGACTCCATCGTTATCTGCCACAGGTTAGACATCAGCCTCGGAGGTCACCCATCATTTCCCCGCCGGAGCTGAGGGCGCGCTCGCCAGTTGATGCCAACACAAGGTGCCACGTCTGCGTCGTCTGAGCCGCAGGTAAGCGTAACCTGTACATTCTTGAACAGAGACGCGGGGCTGTCACGCGGTGAAACCGGCGGTCAGCTGCAGCACCGCCGAGCAAACTGGAATAGAATGAAAATGTATCCGCGCCAAATCGTCAAAAACATCTGAATGCCACTCTTTTATTTGGCTTAGGGTTCAAACAGACGTAGTTATTTTAGAGGAGGAGGGAACATCACCGCCCCACGGGGGGGAAGGCGCTCCATCGCATCAGTTCTCAGTGGGCGACAGCACCGAGGTCCAGTCTGAACTGAATGAGTCTATTCTGATGGCTTATTATGATTTCTCTAACCTCGTATCCCACCAAACACAGGCGGAACGTACAAACTCACCGCCGGGTGCCCAGGTGGATTGGAACCGGAGACCTTCTTGTTTCTGAGGCCGTGCTATCTGCTACACGGCGGTGCATATTCTAAGGGTTAACATTAGTCAACATCTGGGTCCGATTGTGTCACAGGAAGGAGCTTCAGTTTTTCAAGGCCTGCAGCAACGAAGGTGTGTGCAAATGTTTGCATAAAGGAGAAGTGAATGAAAAGGCACAAAAGGGAAGAAGGTAAATAGAGAGGAAGAAAAGGAGAGTTTTGGGGCAAAAACAACAGCATCATTCTCAGGTACTGCGAGAGGTTCTGTTCTACATGGAGCAGCAGCGACTTCCTCATCCTTTGCCTCAACTCCTCCTTCCCCATGCAGCTGCTGCGAGAGACAGTGTCACAGGGGGAGGAAGAGGATGTGCAGCGACTGCACTGTAGTGACAGTTCTGCAAACACAGTTCTGTCCCTCTTCACCCAGAGAGTGTGTGTGTGGCTGCATGTCACGCCACAGCGGTCGGGTGAAGGACCTGCAGTGGGTCGCAGGAAAACCCAGGATCTCCCTGCTGAATGGGGAAGCACCAACAGGGAGGGGAGAAGCAGCAGGCTGGCTGGAGAGTCTGACATCATCTAAGTGTGTACTACATGTGTGTGTGTGTGTGTGTGAGTCACACACACACACACACACACACACACACACACTAGAGTAGGTTTCCTCTCTAGCTCTGGGCAAACCTTCATTATTCTGAGTTTCTGCTACTGCACCACAGTTCAACACACAGGAGCAGAGAGGAAGAGGAAGGAGGAGGCTCCGTCCGTCACGGACCGACAAGCAAAACCTTCAAACAATCAAGGTGCCCCACACCGACCCCCCTTTATACAACAGAGAACACTAAGACACCCATCCTCGGCCGATCCCAGCTCCTGCTGCAGACATGAAGCAGCCGCTTCCACTGGGTCGCATTAATGTTCACGCAGGGATGAGGGGATGAGGGGAGCAGGAATAAGGGGGCAAAGTTAAAGGACTGGGGGGGGGCATGAGAAATGAGGCTTTACACATATGTGAGGGCTGGTGGTGGGGCAGCAGCAGCGGGGTGTTCACGCTCTTCAGCAAGCGCTCCAAAAACTGCATCGCCTGTCAGAGCTCCACGTCCCACTGTGGGGGAGAATAACCTTCCCACACCGGGATGGGTCTCATATCCGTAACTCACCCGGTGCCTCGCCGCTCCTTAAAGAGCAATCTGAAGAAAAGGACATGAGCGGAAAATCTTGAGGCCAGTTAGCTTTACTTCCTTAGCCCGCCGAGCCGCGTTCCCGTCCGGTCCAGCCTGCCTGTCCGGTACTGCACCTCAGCCCCCAGCGCACCGAATCCCGGGACTTACCGGTCTTATGTGCTGATGTGGTCGCCGTGAAGAGACAACTAGTGCGGGGAGGCTGCCGGCCGCCGCTCCGCCGCTCCGGGACAACAGGAGGACCGATCTGCAGACTTTCGCAGCCATCTCTGTAGTGGAAGCTCGCCGGGAAGGAGAGTTCTGCGGGCGGACCGAGACGAAGGGAAGGGAAGAGGCAGGCTGGTGGGCGGGCGGCGGGGCTGGACTACGCGCTCACACACATGCCCAGTGTTGCACCACTACGTTCAACAGAACACACTTTTTGTGCAGGCGAATTCAAAACATGCACAGGGCTGCATGCCATTTGTCGCAACATCACGATCAGCGAGTTATTCCACTGAGGTGTGGTTATTACGTAATAAATACACACTAGGTGGTAGGAACGTAGAGATGTGTGGCTCTACTATTTCACTCCCACTATTCTTCTTTTACATGACGGACGCTATTATTGGCCCGGAGAGGATTAAAGTTTATATTTACCTCGACTCCTACCGCCCTACCTAGGTACCTACCTACCTCCCTCCTTTCCTTCCTACCTATCTAGATTCCTACCTATCTAGATTCCTACCTACCTAGCTACCTCGTTGCCTACATACCTACCTACCTAACTCCCTCCCTCCCCCCCTCCCTACCTACCTAGGTACCTCGTTACCTACCTACATATCTCGTTACTATTCCCCCTGTTGTCACCCCCGAGGGTCCAGTTAGCATATGAGCTTAAAACACATAATAGACTCTGTGTATATTTACTGTTTTACAAGTCTCTATGTGACATGTAAAAAAATATTTATATACATAATTTATATATATATACACACACAGTATTCGACAGAGCTGCCTTATGCTCCAAAGGTTTCCTGCTATCAGCCACAATTAAAGTCTCGTTTGGATATCTTGGTAGACTTGCTGTCGGTGGCCAAACCACTCCCCTAAATCTGGGTCTTTTATTAGCTTGTCCTTCAGTCACTCTTGGGTAATTTCCCAAAGAAAAAGGCCAGCCAACAAATCAAAACAGAAAGGATCTTCAGTGACTTTTAGACGGTACAGGCTACTTCCTGGTGTATGAACACTTGAATGCATTCTGCCTCCAAACAGGAGGACAGACAGACGAGTACAGATGTCTTCTTTTCCCCAGAGTCACTCAACCACCGACAATGTGGATAACAGGAGCGCTAATGGCGTTATTTGGTCAATGAATGTCAGGGACTCACCTCCCGGTGGTGTGTAACATGTTTTCTGCCCGGAGTCTCTGTGCATCAAGAGTTCTAACGTACCTGTACCACCTGTACTGGAGCAAATGGAAAATAAAACCCTATGAATCTTTAAATCTTTGACCACCCTCTCATTTGGTACCGACTCTCACGCCTGCTGGTCAGCAGAGAAACGGATAAAATACACAAAACACATTTGAGTCATTTTCCCTGTAACCCTCATGACAACATGCCTCCATCTCACAGCGCCGACAAGAAGAAATCAACCAAATAGAGGTTGTTTTTGATTGTGTGCGAGATTGATCCGTGTCATGTCATTGCTTCTGAACTGATCCCAGAGCCTTCCTCGCTTCTCCGGCGGCAGTGAATCAGGGAGCGGGGCAGTGCAATTTAAATGCAAATTCCAGCTATGGACAAGGACTTTCTCAAGGCCTCAGAGCAGCATCAATCCACAGAGCCAATCTCTTAGTGCTGCCCAGTTCTACCGGCCCCTGGTCTGCATAAACCTCTACACCGCAGTCTGAGCCCGCCATGACGGCAAGCATTTAGTGCATAGCAGAATAAAAGAAGAATCTGGAGTAAGCTTATATAGCTACAGATTATAGATACAGGTATAATGAGGTTAAGTAATGTAAGATTTTTTGCTTTATTTTATTAGTACAAAACAATGCAAAAATTGGTTAAATTGGCGTCGCCGGCCCTTTAAGAAACATTAAAAAGACAAAAGTGTCTTGGATCCTAACGACTATGGTCATGAGATTATTCACATCTGCTCAATATCTTATCATCATAATACCTTTAATGGGCATATTTTACATTATTCATGAAAAACAAAAATACTTTAATGCAAGTTAAAGCTGTATGCCTCTTGTAGGAAATATAAAATATAAGAACTCACATCTTGATTTCATTATAATGACAGTAAAGTTGAAATAATGATAAGATTTTTTTTCCTACATTACACATAATGTTGCTCTGAACTTTAAAAAGTAAGCTATTTTCTCTGCTAACACAAATCTTTTTTTGTTTGCTTTTAACAGCTGATCAGTTAAGAGAAATTGAACGGCTTATAAAATTTTATAAAAGTTGAACTACTCACCCCACTGACCTCAACGCCATCCCTCCGTTCTACCCACTCATACCGCCTCCTCCTTCCCCGGACTAATCTCAGCACCATGGGTGATCGGGCCTTCTGTTCTGCTGCCCCTCGTCTGTGGAATGCCCTCCCTGACCATCTCAGGGCTCCACAGACGACTGACACATTTAAAA